>JANJGN010000004.1:81209833-81456022 GCA_026770705.1 Isurus oxyrinchus | reverse complement strand
GAGTGTCGGGCGGCGAGAGTGTCGGGCGGCGAGAGTGTCGGGCGGCGAGAGTGTCGGGCGGCGAGAGTGTCGGGCGGCGAGAGTGTCGGGCGGCGAGAGTGTCGGGCGGCGAGAGTGTCGGGCGGCGAGAGTGTCGGGCGGCGAGAGTGTCGGGCGGCGAGAGTGTCGGGCGGCGAGAGTTTCGGGCGGCGAGAGTGTCGGGGCGGCGAGAGTGTCGGGCGGCGAGAGTGTCGGGCGGCGAGAGTGTCGGGCGGCGAGAGTGTCGGGCGGCGAGAGTGTCGGGCGGCGAGAGTGTCGGGCGGCGAGAGTGTCGGGCGGCGAGAGCGACGGGGAGCGAGAGTGACGGGGAGCGAGAGTAATGGGAGTGAGAGTAATGGGAGCGAGGGTGACAGGGAGCGAGAGTGATGGGGAGCGAGAGTGATGGAGAGGAAATGTGATAGGGAGCAAGTTTGAATAGGAGCGAGGTTGAAGGGACAAAATTGAAGCAGAGAGAGTTTGATGGGGAGCGCAGGTGAAGGGGAATGAGGACGAAGGGGAGTGAGGGCAAAGGGGAGTGAGGGTGAAGGGGAGCAAGGTGAAAGTGGAGTGAGAGAGAAGGGGAGGGAGAGAGAAGGGGAGCCAGAGTGAAGTGGAGCCAGAGTAGAAGGGGAGCCAGTGTAGAAGGGGAGCCAGTGCAGAAGGGGAGCCAGTGTAGAAGGGGAGCCAGTGTAGAAGGGGAGCCAGAGTAGAAAGGGAGCCAGAGTAGAAAGGGAGCCAGAGTAGAAGTGAAGCCAGAGTAGAAAGGGACCCAGAGTTGAAAGGGACACAGAGTAGAAGGGGAGCCAGAGTGAAGGGGAGCCAGAGAGAAGGGGGGACAGAGCGAAGGGGAGAGAGTGCGAAGGTGAGAGAGTGTGAATGGGATACAGTGTGAAGGGGCGGAACAGCGAAGGGGCGGAACAGCGAAGGGGCGGAACAGCGAAGGGGCGGAACAGCGAAGGGGCGGAACAGCGAAGGGGCGGAACAGCGAAGGGGCGGAACAGCGAAGGGGCGGAACAGCGAAGGGGCGGAACAGCGAAGGGGCGGAACAGCGAAGGGGCGGAACAGCGAAGGGGCGGAACAGCGAAGGGGCGGAACAGCGAAGGGGCGGAACAGCCAAGGGACGGGAGAGCCAAGTGGCGGGGGAGCCAAGGGGCGGGAGAGCCAAGGGGCGGGAGAGCCAAGGGGCGGGAGAGTGAATTGGAGGGAGAACGAAGGGGAGGGAGAACAAAGGGGAGGGAGAGAGTGTGAACGGGAGAGAGTGTGCACGGGAGAGAGAGTGAAGTGTAGAGAGAGTGAAGTGTAGAAAGGTGAAGGCACTCAGAGCGGAGGGACAGAGAGCGGAGGGGGAGAGAGAGCGGAGGGGAGAGAAAGCGCAGTTTTATAGAGAGTCTGAAGTGGAGCGTGTGTGAAGTGGAGAGAGTCTGAAGTGTAGAGAGGGTGTGAAGGGGAGTGAGGGTGTGAAGGGGAGTGAGGGTGTGAAGGGGAGTGAGGGTGTGAAGGGGAGTGAGGGTGTGAAGGGGAGAGTGGGAGTGAAGGGGAGAGAGGGAGTGAAGGGCAGCGAGAGTGTCGGGCAGCGAGAGTGTCGGGCAGCGAGAGTGTCGGGCAGCGAGAGTGTCGGGCAGCGAGAGTGTCGGGCAGCGAGAGTGTCGGGCAGCGAGAGTGTCGGGCAGCGAGAGTGTCGGGCAGCGAGAGTGTCGGGCAGCGAGAGTGTCGGGCAGCGAGAGTGTCGGGCAGCGAGAGTGTCGGGCAGCGAGAGTGTCGGGCAGCGAGAGTGTCGGGCAGCGAGAGTGTCGGGCAGCGAGAGTGTCGGGCAGCGAGTGTGTCGGGCAGCGACAGTGTCGGGCAGCGAGATTGTCGGGCAGCGAGAGTGTCGGGCAGCGAGAGTGTCGGGCAGCGAGTGTGTCGGGCAGCGACAGTGTCGGGCAGCGAGAGTGACGGGCAGCGAGAGTGACGGGGAGCTAGAGTGACGGGGAGCTAGAGTGACGGCAGCGAGAGTGACGGGGAGCTAGAGTGACGGGGAGCGAGAGTGACGGGAAGCGAGAGTGACGGGGAGCGAGAGTGACGGGGAGCGAGAGTGACGGGGAGCGAGAGTAATGGTAGCGAGAGTAATGGGAGCGAGAGTGACGGGGAGCGAGAGTGACGGGGAGTGAGAGTGATGGAGAGGAAATGTGATAGGGAGCAAGTCTGAATATGAGCGAGGTTGAAGGCTCAAAATTGAAGCAGAGAGAGTTTGATGGGGAGCACAGGTGAAGGGGAACGAGGGCGAAGGGGAGCAAGGGCGATGGGGAGTGAGAGGGAAGGAGATTGAGAGTGAAGGGGAGTGAGGGTGAAGGGGAGCAAGGTCAAAGTGGAGGGAGAGAGAAGGGGAGGGAGAGAGAAGGGGAGGGAGAGAGAAGGGGAGGGAGAGAGAAGGGGAGGGAGAGAGAAGGGGAGGGAGAGAGAAGGGGAGCCAGAGTGAAGTGGAGCCAGAGTAGAAGGAGAGCCAGTGTAGAAGGGGAGCCAGTGTAGAAATGGAGCCAGAGTAGAAAGGGAGTCAGAGTAGAAAGGGACCCAGAGTAGAAGGGGAGCCAGAGTAGAAGTGGAGCCAGAGTAGAAGTGGAGCCAGAGTAGAAGGGGAGCCAGAGTAGAAGGGGAGCCAGAGTGAAGGGGGGACAGAGCGAAGGGGAGAGAGTGCGAAGGTGAGAGAGTGTGAATGGGATACAGTGTGAAGGGGAGAGAGAGTGAAGGTTAGAAATGTGAAGGCAGTCAGAGTGGAGGGGATAGAGAGTGATGGGGAGACAGTGAGAAGGGGAGAGAGTGAGAAGGGCGGGGAGAGAGTGAGAAGGGGAGAAGAGAGATTGAAGGGGTGAACTGCGATGGGGAGCGAGAGGGACGGGGAGCGAGAGGGACGGGGAGCGAGAGGGACGGGGAGCGAGAGGGACGGGGAGCGAGAGGGACGGGGGAGCGAGAGGGACGGGGAGCGAGAGCGAAGGGGAGCGAGAGCGAAGGGGACCGAGAGCGAAGGGGACCGAGAGCGAAGGGGACCGAGAGCGAAGGGGAACGAGAGCGAAGGGGAACGAGAGCGAAGGGGAACGAGAGCGAAGGGGACCGAGAGCGAAGGGGACCGAGAGCGAAGGGGAGCGAGAGCGAAGGGGAACGAGAGCGAAGGGGACCGAGAGCGAAGGGGAGCGAGAGCGAAGGGGAGCGAGAGCGAAGGGGAGCGGTAGAGCCTTGGGGAGTGAGAGCCACGGGGAGCGAGAGCAATAGGGAGGGACAGCGAAGGGGAGGCACAGCGACGGGAGGGGACAGCGAAGGGGAGGGACAGCGAAGGGGAGGGACAGCGAAGGGGAGGGACAGCGAAGGGGAGGGACAGCGAAGGGGAGGGACAGCGAAGGGGAGGGACAGCAAAGGGGAGGGACAGCAAAGGGGAGGGACAGCAAAGGGGAGGGACAGCAAAGGGGAGGGACAGCAAAGGGGAGGGACAGCAAAGGGGAGGGACAGCAAAGGGGAGGGACAGCGAAGGGGAGGGACAGCGAAGGGGAGGGACAGCGAAGGGGAGGGACAGCGAAGGTGGGAGAGCGAAGGGGCGGGAGAGCGAAGGGGCGGGAGAGCGAAGAGGCAGGAGAGCGAAGAGGCGGGAGAGCGAACGGGCGGGAGAGCGAAGGGGCGGGAGAGCGAAGGGGCGGGAGAGCGAAGAGGCAGGAGAGCGAAGAGGCGGGAGAGCAAAGGGGCGGGGAGAGCGAAAGGGCGGGAGAGCGAAGGGGCGGAACAGCGAAGGGGCGGAACAGCGAAGGGGCGGAACAGCGAAGGGGCGGAACAGCGAAGGGGCGGAACAGCGAAGGGGCGGAACAGCGAAGGGGCGGAACAGTGAAGGGGCGGAACAGCGAAGGGGCGGGAGCAGCGAAGGGGCTGGAGAGCCAAGGGGCGGGAGACTGAATTGGAGGGAGAACGAAGGGGAGGGAGAATGAAGGGGAGGGAGAGAGTGTGAACGGGAGAGAGTGTGCACGGGAGAGAGAGTGAAGTGTAGAATGGTGAATGCACTCAGAGCGGAGGGACAGAGGGCGGAGGGGAGAGAGAGCGGAGGGGACAGAAAGCGCAGTTTATAGAGAGTCTGAAGTGGAGCGTGTATGAAGTGGAGAGAGTCTGGGAAGTGGAGAGAGGGTGGGAAGGGGAGCGAGGGGAGTGAAGGGAGGGAGAGCGAGAGTGTCGGGCGGCGAGAGTGTCGGGCGGCGAGAGTGTCGGGCGGCGAGAGTGTCGGGCGGCGAGAGTGTCGGGCGGCGAGAGTGTCGGGCGGCGAGAGTGTCGGGCGGCGAGAGTGTCGGGCGGCGAGAGTGTCGGGCGGCGAGAGTGTCGGGCGGCGAGAGTGTCGGGCGGCGAGAGTGTCGGGCGGCGAGAGTGTCGGGCGGCGAGAGTGTCGGGCGGCGAGAGTGTCGGGCGGCGAGAGTGTCGGGCGGCGAGAGTGTCGGGCGGCGAGAGTGTCGGGCGGCGAGAGTGTCGGGCGGCGAGAGTGTCGGGCGGCGAGAGTGTCGGGCGGCGAGAGTGTCGGGCGGCGAGAGTGTCGGGCGGCGAGAGTGTCGGGCGGCGAGAGTGTCGGGCGGCGAGAGTGTCGGGCGGCGAGAGTGGTCGGGCGGGCGAGAGTGTCGGGCGGCGAGAGTGTCGGGCGGCGAGAGTGGTCGGGCGGCGAGAGTGTCGGGCGGCGAGAGTGTCGGGCGGCGAGAGTGTCGGGCGGCGAGAGTGTCGGGCGGCGAGAGTGTCGGGCGGCGAGAGTGTCGGGCGGCGAGAGTGTCGGGCGGCGAGAGTGTCGGGCGGCGAGAGTGTCGGGGCGGCGAGAGTGTCGGGCGGCGAGAGTGTCGGGCGGCGGCGAGAGTGTCGGGCGGCGAGAGTGTCGGGCGGCGAGAGTGTCGGGCAGCGAGAGTGTCGGGCAGCGAGTGTGTCGGGCAGCGACAGTGTCGGGCAGCGAGAGTGACGGGCAGCGAGAGTGACGGGGAGCTAGAGTGACGGGGAGCTAGAGTGACGGCAGCGAGAGTGACGGGGAGCTAGAGTGACGGGGAGCGAGAGTGACGGGAAGCGAGAGTGACGGGGAGCGAGAGTGACGGGGAGCGAGAGTGACGGGGAGCGAGAGTAATGGTAGCGAGAGTAATGGGAGCGAGAGTGACGGGGAGCGAGAGTGACGGGGAGTGAGAGTGATGGAGAGGAAATGTGATAGGGAGCAAGTCTGAATATGAGCGAGGTTGAAGGCTCAAAATTGAAGCAGAGAGAGTTTGATGGGGAGCACAGGTGAAGGGGAACGAGGGCGAAGGGGAGCAAGGGCAATGGGGAGTGAGAGGGAAGGAGATTGAGAGTGAAGGGGAGTGAGGGTGAAGGGGGAGCAAGGTCAAAGTGGAGGGAGAGAGAAGGGGAGGGAGAGAGAAGGGGAGGGAGAGAGAAGGGGAGGGAGAGAGAAGGGGAGCCAGAGTGAAGTGGAGCCAGAGTAGAAGGAGAGCCAGTGTAGAAGGGGAGCCAGTGTAGAAATGGAGCCAGAGTAGAAAGGGAGTCAGAGTAGAAAGGGACCCAGAGTAGAAGGGGAGCCAGAGTAGAAGTGGAGCCAGAGTAGAAGTGGAGCCAGAGTAGAAGGGGAGCCAGAGTAGAAGGGGAGCCAGAGTGAAGGGGGGACAGAGCGAAGGGGAGAGAGTGCGAAGGTGAGAGAGTGTGAATGGGATACAGTGTGAAGGGGAGAGAGAGTGAAGGTTAGAAATGTGAAGGCAGTCAGAGTGGAGGGGATAGAGAGTGATGGGGAGACAGTGAGAAGGGGAGAGAGTGAGAAGGGCGGGGAGAGAGTGAGAAGGGGAGAAGAGAGATTGAAGGGGGTGAACTGCGATGGGGAGCGAGAGGGACGGGGAGCGAGAGGGACGGGGAGCGAGAGGGACGGGGAGCGAGAGGGACGGGGAGCGAGAGGGACGGGGAGCGAGAGGGGACGGGGAGCGAGAGGGACGGGGAGCGAGAGCGAAGGGGGACCGAGAGCGAAGGGGACCGAGAGCGAAGGGGACCGAGAGCGAAGGGGAACGAGAGCGAAGGGGAACGAGAGCGAAGGGGACCGAGAGCGAAGGGGACCGAGAGCGAAGGGGACCGAGAGCGAAGGGGGAGCGGAGAGCGAAGGGGAACGAGAGCGAAGGGGACCGAGAGCGAAGGGGAGCGAGAGCGAAGGGGAGCGAGAGCGAAGGGGAGCGGTAGAGCCTTGGGGAGTGAGAGCCACGGGGAGCGAGAGCAATAGGGAGGGACAGCGAAGGGGGAGGCACAGCGACGGGAGGGACAGCGAAGGGGAGGGACAGCGAAGGGGAGGGACAGCGAAGGGGAGGGACAGCGAAGGGGAGGGACAGCGAAGGGGAGGGACAGCGAAGGGGAGGGACAGCAAAGGGGAGGGACAGCAAAGGGGAGGGACAGCAAAGGGGAGGGACAGCAAAGGGGAGGGACAGCAAAGGGGAGGGACAGCAAAGGGGAGGGACAGCAAAGGGGAGGGACAGCAAAGGGGAGGGACAGCAAAGGGGAGGGACAGCGAAGGGGAGGGACAGCGAAGGGGAGGGACAGCGAAGGGGAGGGACAGCGAAGGGGAGGGACAGCGAAGGGGAGGGACAGCGAAGGGGAGGGACAGCGAAGGTGGGAGAGCGAAGGGGGCGGGAGAGCGAAGGGGCGGGAGAGCGAAGAGGCAGGAGAGCGAAGAGGCGGGAGAGCGAACGGGCGGGGAGAGCGAAGGGGCGGGAGAGCGAAGGGGCGGGAGAGCGAAGAGGCAGGAGAGCGAAGAGGCGGGAGAGCAAAGGGGCGGGAGAGCGAAAGGGCGGGAGAGCGAAGGGGCGGAACAGCGAAGGGGGCGGAACAGCGAAGGGGCGGAACAGCGAAGGGGTGGAACAGCGAAGGGGCGGAACAGCGAAGGGGCGGAACAGTGAAGGGGCGGAACAGCGAAGGGGCGGAGCAGCGAAGGGGCTGGAGAGCCAAGGGGCGGGAGACTGAATTGGAGGGAGAACGAAGGGGAGGGAGAATGAAGGGGAGGGAGAGAGTGTGAACGGGAGAGAGTGTGCACGGGAGAGAGAGTGAAGTGTAGAATGGTGAATGCACTCAGAGCGGAGGGACAGAGGGCGGAGGGGAGAGAGAGCGGAGGGGACAGAAAGCGCAGTTTATAGAGAGTCTGAAGTGGAGCGTGTATGAAGTGGAGAGAGTCTGGGAAGTGGAGAGAGGGTGGGAAGGGGAGCGAGGGAGTGAAGGGGAGAGCGAGAGTGTCGGGCGGCGAGAGTGTCGGGCGGCGAGAGTGTCGGGCGGCGAGAGTGTCGGGCGGCGAGAGTGTCGGGCGGCGAGAGTGTCGGGCGGCGAGAGTGTCGGGCGGCGAGAGTGTCGGGCGGCGAGAGTGTCGGGCGGCGAGAGTGTCGGGCGGCGAGAGTGTCGGGCGGCGAGAGTGTCGGGCGGCGAGAGTGTCGGGCGGCGAGAGTGTCGGGCGGCGAGAGTGTCGGGCGGCGAGAGTGTCGGGCGGCGAGAGTGTCGGGCGGCGAGAGTGTCGGGCGGCGAGAGTGTCGGGCGGCGAGAGTGTCGGGCGGCGAGAGTGTCGGGCGGCGAGAGTGTCGGGCGGCGAGAGTGTCGGGCGGCGAGAGTGTCGGGCGGCGAGAGTGTCGGGCGGCGAGAGTGTCGGGCGGCGAGAGTGTCGGGCGGCGAGAGTGTCGGGCGGCGAGAGTGTCGGGCGGCGAGAGTGTCGGGCGGCGAGAGTGTCGGGCGGCGAGAGTGTCGGGCGGCGAGAGTGTCGGGCGGCGAGAGTGTCGGGCGGCGAGAGTGTCGGGCGGCGAGAGTGTCGGGCAGCGAGAGTGTCGGGCAGCGAGTGTGTCGGGCAGCGACAGTGTCGGGCAGCGAGAGTGACGGGCAGCGAGAGTGACGGGGAGCTAGAGTGACGGGGAGCTAGAGTGACGGCAGCGAGAGTGACGGGGAGCTAGAGTGACGGGGAGCGAGAGTGACGGGAAGCGAGAGTGACGGGGAGCGAGAGTGACGGGGAGCGAGAGTGACGGGGAGCGAGAGTAATGGTAGCGAGAGTAATGGGAGCGAGAGTGACGGGGAGCGAGAGTGACGGGGAGTGAGAGTGATGGAGAGGAAATGTGATAGGGAGCAAGTCTGAATATGAGCGAGGTTGAAGGCTCAAAATTGAAGCAGAGAGAGTTTGATGGGGAGCACAGGTGAAGGGGAACGAGGGCGAAGGGGAGCAAGGGCGATGGGGAGTGAGAGGGAAGGAGATTGAGAGTGAAGGGGAGTGAGGGTGAAGGGGAGCAAGGTCAAAGTGGAGGGAGAGAGAAGGGGAGGGAGAGAGAAGGGGAGGGAGAGAGAAGGGGAGGGAGAGAGAAGGGGAGGGAGAGAGAAGGGGAGGGAGAGAGAAGGGGAGCCAGAGTGAAGTGGAGCCAGAGTAGAAGGAGAGCCAGTGTAGAAGGGGAGCCAGTGTAGAAATGGAGCCAGAGTAGAAAGGGAGTCAGAGTAGAAAGGGACCCAGAGTAGAAGGGGAGCCAGAGTAGAAGTGGAGCCAGAGTAGAAGTGGAGCCAGAGTAGAAGGGGAGCCAGAGTAGAAGGGGAGCCAGAGTGAAGGGGGGACAGAGCGAAGGGGAGAGAGTGCGAAGGTGAGAGAGTGTGAATGGGATACAGTGTGAAGGGGAGAGAGAGTGAAGGTTAGAAATGTGAAGGCAGTCAGAGTGGAGGGGATAGAGAGTGATGGGGAGACAGTGAGAAGGGGAGAGAGTGAGAAGGGCGGGGAGAGAGTGAGAAGGGGAGAAGAGAGATTGAAGGGGTGAACTGCGATGGGGAGCGAGAGGGACGGGGAGCGAGAGGGACGGGGAGCGAGAGGGACGGGGAGCGAGAGGGACGGGGAGCGAGAGGGACGGGGAGCGAGAGGGACGGGGAGCGAGAGGGACGGGGAGCGAGAGGGACGGGGAGCGAGAGCGAAGGGGAGCGAGAGCGAAGGGGACCGAGAGCGAAGGGGACCGAGAGCGAAGGGGAACGAGAGCGAAGGGGAACGAGAGCGAAGGGGAACGAGAGCGAAGGGGAACGAGAGCGAAGGGGAACGAGAGCGAAGGGGACCGAGAGCGAAGGGGAGCGAGAGCGAAGGGGAGCGAGAGCGAAGGGGAACGAGAGCGAAGGGGAGCGAGAGCGAAGGGGAGCGAGAGCGAAGGGGAGCGGTAGAGCCTTGGGGAGTGAGAGCCACGGGGAGCGAGAGCAATAGGGAGGGACAGCGAAGGGGAGGCACAGCGACGGGAGGGACAGCGAAGGGGAGGGACAGCGAAGGGGAGGGACAGCGAAGGGGAGGGACAGCGAAGGGGAGGGACAGCGAAGGGGAGGGACAGCGAAGGGGAGGGACAGCGAAGGGGAGGGACAGCGAAGGGGAGGGACAGCGAAGGGGAGGGACAGCGAAGGGGAGGGACAGCAAAGGGGAGGGACAGCAAAGGGGAGGGACAGCAAAGGGGAGGGACAGCAAAGGGGAGGGACAGCAAAGGGGAGGGACAGCAAAGGGGAGGGACAGCAAAGGGGAGGGACAGCAAAGGGGAGGGACAGCAAAGGGGAGGGACAGCGAAGGGGAGGGACAGCGAAGGGGAGGGACAGCGAAGGTGGGAGAGCGAAGGGGCGGGAGAGCGAAGGGGCGGGAGAGCGAAGAGGCAGGAGAGCGAAGAGGCGGGAGAGCGAACGGGCGGGAGAGCGAAGGGGCGGGGAGAGCGAAGGGGCGGGAGAGCGAAGAGGCAGGAGAGCGAAGAGGCGGGAGAGCAAAGGGGCGGGAGAGCGAAAGGGCGGGAGAGCGAAGGGGCGGAACAGCGAAGGGGCGGAACAGCGAAGGGGCGGAACAGCGAAGGGGCGGAACAGCGAAGGGGCGGAGCAGCGAAGGGGCTGGAGAGCCAAGGGGCGGGAGACTGAATTGGAGGGAGAACGAAGGGGAGGGAGAATGAAGGGGAGGGAGAGAGTGTGAACGGGAGAGAGTGTGCACGGGAGAGAGAGTGAAGTGTAGAATGGTGAATGCACTCAGAGCGGAGGGACAGAGGGCGGAGGGGAGAGAGAGCGGAGGGGACAGAAAGCGCAGTTTATAGAGAGTCTGAAGTGGAGCGTGTATGAAGTGGAGAGAGTCTGGGAAGTGGAGAGAGGGTGGGAAGGGGAGCGAGGGAGTGAAGGGGAGAGCGAGAGTGTCGGGCGGCGAGAGTGTCGGGCGGCGAGAGTGTCGGGCGGCGAGAGTGTCGGGCGGCGAGAGTGTCGGGCGGCGAGAGAGTCGGGCGGCGAGAGTGTCGGGCGGCGAGAGTGTCGGGCGGCGAGAGTGTCGGGCGGCGAGAGTGTCGGGCGGCGAGAGTGTCGGGCGGCGAGAGTGTCGGGCGGCGAGAGTGTCGGGCGGCGAGAGTGTCGGGCGGCGAGAGTGTCGGGCGGCGAGAGTGTCGGGCGGCGAGAGTGTCGGGCGGCGAGAGTGTCGGGCGGCGAGAGTGTCGGGCGGCGAGAGTGTCGGGCGGCGAGAGTGTCGGGCGGCGAGAGTGTCGGGCGGCGAGAGTGTCGGGCGGCGAGAGTGTCGGGCGGCGAGAGTGTCGGGCGGCGAGAGTGTCGGGCGGCGAGAGTGTCGGGCGGCGAGAGTGTCGGGCGGCGAGAGTGTCGGGCAGCGAGAGTGTCGGGCAGCGAGTGTGTCGGGCAGCGACAGTGTCGGGCAGCGAGAGTGACGGGCAGCGAGAGTGACGGGGAGCTAGAGTGACGGGGAGCTAGAGTGACGGCAGCGAGAGTGACGGGGAGCTAGAGTGACGGGGAGCGAGAGTGACGGGAAGCGAGAGTGACGGGGAGCGAGAGTGACGGGGAGCGAGAGTGACGGGGAGCGAGAGTAATGGTAGCGAGAGTAATGGGAGCGAGAGTGACGGGGAGCGAGAGTGACGGGGAGTGAGAGTGATGGAGAGGAAATGTGATAGGGAGCAAGTCTGAATATGAGCGAGGTTGAAGGCTCAAAATTGAAGCAGAGAGAGTTTGATGGGGAGCACAGGTGAAGGGGAACGAGGGCGAAGGGGAGCAAGGGCAATGGGGAGTGAGAGGGAAGGAGATTGAGAGTGAAGGGGAGTGAGGGTGAAGGGGAGCAAGGTCAAAGTGGAGGGAGAGAGAAGGGGAGGGAGAGAGAAGGGGAGGGAGAGAGAAGGGGAGGGAGAGAGAAGGGGAGGGAGAGAGAAGGGGAGCCAGAGTGAAGTGGAGCCAGAGTAGAAGGAGAGCCAGTGTAGAAGGGGAGCCAGTGTAGAAATGGAGCCAGAGTAGAAAGGGAGTCAGAGTAGAAAGGGACCCAGAGTAGAAGGGGAGCCAGAGTAGAAGTGGAGCCAGAGTAGAAGTGGAGCCAGAGTAGAAGGGGAGCCAGAGTAGAAGGGGAGCCAGAGTGAAGGGGGGACAGAGCGAAGGGGAGAGAGTGCGAAGGTGAGAGAGTGTGAATGGGATACAGTGTGAAGGGGAGAGAGAGTGAAGGTTAGAAATGTGAAGGCAGTCAGAGTGGAGGGGATAGAGAGTGATGGGGAGACAGTGAGAAGGGGAGAGAGTGAGAAGGGCGGGGAGAGAGTGAGAAGGGGAGAAGAGAGATTGAAGGGGTGAACTGCGATGGGGAGCGAGAGGGACGGGGAGCGAGAGGGACGGGGAGCGAGAGGGACGGGGAGCGAGAGGGACGGGGAGCGAGAGGGACGGGGAGCGAGAGGGACGGGGAGCGAGAGCGAAGGGGAGCGAGAGCGAAGGGGACCGAGAGCGAAGGGGACCGAGAGCGAAGGGGACCGAGAGCGAAGGGGAACGAGAGCGAAGGGGAACGAGAGCGAAGGGGAACGAGAGCGAAGGGGACCGAGAGCGAAGGGGACCGAGAGCGAAGGGGAGCGAGAGCGAAGGGGAACGAGAGCGAAGGGGACCGAGAGCGAAGGGGAGCGAGAGCGAAGGGGAGCGAGAGCGAAGGGGAGCGGTAGAGCCTTGGGGAGTGAGAGCCACGGGGAGCGAGAGCAATAGGGAGGGACAGCGAAGGGGAGGCACAGCGACGGGAGGGACAGCGAAGGGGAGGGACAGCGAAGGGGAGGGACAGCGAAGGGGAGGGACAGCGAAGGGGAGGGACAGCGAAGGGGAGGGACAGCGAAGGGGAGGGACAGCAAAGGGGAGGGACAGCAAAGGGGAGGGACAGCAAAGGGGAGGGACAGCAAAGGGGAGGGACAGCAAAGGGGAGGGACAGCAAAGGGGAGGGACAGCAAAGGGGAGGGACAGCGAAGGGGAGGGACAGCGAAGGGGAGGGACAGCGAAGGGGAGGGACAGCGAAGGGGAGGGACAGCGAAGGGGAGGGACAGCGAAGGTGGGAGAGCGAAGGGGCGGGAGAGCGAAGGGGCGGGAGAGCGAAGAGGCAGGAGAGCGAAGAGGCGGGAGAGCGAACGGGCGGGAGAGCGAAGGGGCGGGAGAGCGAAGGGGCGGGAGAGCGAAGAGGCAGGAGAGCGAAGAGGCGGGAGAGCAAAGGGGCGGGAGAGCGAAAGGGCGGGAGAGCGAAGGGGCGGAACAGCGAAGGGGCGGAACAGCGAAGGGGCGGAACAGCGAAGGGGTGGAACAGCGAAGGGGCGGAACAGCGAAGGGGCGGAACAGTGAAGGGGCGGAACAGCGAAGGGGCGGAGCAGCGAAGGGGCTGGAGAGCCAAGGGGCGGGAGACTGAATTGGAGGGAGAACGAAGGGGAGGGAGAATGAAGGGGAGGGAGAGAGTGTGAACGGGAGAGAGTGTGCACGGGAGAGAGAGTGAAGTGTAGAATGGTGAATGCACTCAGAGCGGAGGGACAGAGGGCGGAGGGGAGAGAGAGCGGAGGGGACAGAAAGCGCAGTTTATAGAGAGTCTGAAGTGGAGCGTGTATGAAGTGGAGAGAGTCTGGGAAGTGGAGAGAGGGTGGGAAGGGGAGCGAGGGAGTGAAGGGGAGAGCGAGAGTGTCGGGCGGCGAGAGTGTCGGGCGGCGAGAGTGTCGGGCGGCGAGAGTGTCGGGCGGCGAGAGTGTCGGGCGGCGAGAGTGTCGGGCGGCGAGAGTGTCGGGCGGCGAGAGTGTCGGGCGGCGAGAGTGTCGGGCGGCGAGAGTGTCGGGCGGCGAGAGTGTCGGGCGGCGAGAGTGTCGGGCGGCGAGAGTGTCGGGCGGCGAGAGTGTCGGGCGGCGAGAGTGTCGGGCGGCGAGAGTGTCGGGCGGCGAGAGTGTCGGGCGGCGAGAGTGTCGGGCGGCGAGAGTGTCGGGCGGCGAGAGTGTCGGGCGGCGAGAGTGTCGGGCGGCGAGAGTGTCGGGCGGCGAGAGTGTCGGGCGGCGAGAGTGTCGGGCGGCGAGAGTGTCGGGCGGCGAGAGTGTCGGGCGGCGAGAGTGTCGGGCGGCGAGAGTGTCGGGCGGCGAGAGTGTCGGGCGGCGAGAGTGTCGGGCGGCGAGAGTGTCGGGCGGCGAGAGTGTCGGGCAGCGAGTGTGTCGGGCAGCGACAGTGTCGGGCAGCGAGAGTGACGGGCAGCGAGAGTGACGGGGAGCTAGAGTGACGGGGAGCTAGAGTGACGGCAGCGAGAGTGACGGGGAGCTAGAGTGACGGGGAGCGAGAGTGACGGGAAGCGAGAGTGACGGGGAGCGAGAGTGACGGGGAGCGAGAGTGACGGGGAGCGAGAGTAATGGTAGCGAGAGTAATGGGAGCGAGAGTGACGGGGAGCGAGAGTGACGGGGAGTGAGAGTGATGGAGAGGAAATGTGATAGGGAGCAAGTCTGAATATGAGCGAGGTTGAAGGCTCAAAATTGAAGCAGAGAGAGTTTGATGGGGAGCACAGGTGAAGGGGAACGAGGGCGAAGGGGAGCAAGGGCGATGGGGAGTGAGAGGGAAGGAGATTGAGAGTGAAGGGGAGTGAGGGTGAAGGGGAGCAAGGTCAAAGTGGAGGGAGAGAGAAGGGGAGGGAGAGAGAAGGGGAGGGAGAGAGAAGGGGAGGGAGAGAGAAGGGGAGCCAGAGTGAAGTGGAGCCAGAGTAGAAGGAGAGCCAGTGTAGAAGGGGAGCCAGTGTAGAAATGGAGCCAGAGTAGAAAGGGAGTCAGAGTAGAAAGGGACCCAGAGTAGAAGGGGAGCCAGAGTAGAAGTGGAGCCAGAGTAGAAGTGGAGCCAGAGTAGAAGGGGAGCCAGAGTAGAAGGGGAGCCAGAGTGAAGGGGGGACAGAGCGAAGGGGAGAGAGTGCGAAGGTGAGAGAGTGTGAATGGGATACAGTGTGAAGGGGAGAGAGAGTGAAGGTTAGAAATGTGAAGGCAGTCAGAGTGGAGGGGATAGAGAGTGATGGGGAGACAGTGAGAAGGGGAGAGAGTGAGAAGGGCGGGGAGAGAGTGAGAAGGGGAGAAGAGAGATTGAAGGGGTGAACTGCGATGGGGAGCGAGAGGGACGGGGAGCGAGAGGGACGGGGAGCGAGAGGGACGGGGAGCGAGAGGGACGGGGAGCGAGAGGGACGGGGAGCGAGAGGGACGGGGAGCGAGAGGGACGGGGAGCGAGAGGGACGGGGAGCGAGAGGGACGGGGAGCGAGAGCGAAGGGGACCGAGAGCGAAGGGGACCGAGAGCGAAGGGGACCGAGAGCGAAGGGGACCGAGAGCGAAGGGGAACGAGAGCGAAGGGGAACGAGAGCGAAGGGGAACGAGAGCGAAGGGGACCAAGAGCGAAGGGGAGCGAGAGCGAAGGGGAACGAGAGCGAAGGGGACCGAGAGCGAAGGGGAGCGAGAGCGAAGGGGAGCGAGAGCGAAGGGGAGCGGTAGAGCCTTGGGGAGTGAGAGCCACGGGGAGCGAGAGCGATAGGGAGGGACAGCGAAGGGGAGGCACAGCGACGGGAGGGACAGCGAAGGGGAGGGACAGCGAAGGGGAGGGACAGCGAAGGGGAGGGACAGCGAAGGGGAGGGACAGCGAAGGGGAGGGACAGCGAAGGGGAGGGACAGCGAAGGGGAGGGACAGCGAAGGGGAGGGACAGCAAAGGGGAGGGACAGCAAAGGGGAGGGACAGCAAAGGGGAGGGACAGCAAAGGGGAGGGACAGCAAAGGGGAGGGACAGCAAAGGGGAGGGACAGCAAAGGGGAGGGACAGCAAAGGGGAGGGACAGCAAAGGGGAGGGACAGCGAAGGGGAGGGACAGCGAAGGGGAGGGACAGCGAAGGGGAGGGACAGCGAAGGGGAGGGACAGCGAAGGTGGGAGAGCGAAGGGGCGGGAGAGCGAAGGGGCGGGAGAGCGAAGAGGCAGGAGAGCGAAGAGGCAGGAGAGCGAAGAGGCGGGAGAGCGAACGGGCGGGAGAGCGAAGGGGCGGGAGAGCGAAGGGGCGGGAGAGCGAAGAGGCAGGAGAGCGAAGAGGCGGGAGAGCAAAGGGGCGGGAGAGCGAAAGGGCGGGAGAGCGAAGGGGCGGAACAGCGAAGGGGCGGAACAGCGAAGGGGCGGAACAGCGAAGGGGTGGAACAGCGAAGGGGCGGAACAGCGAAGGGGCGGAACAGTGAAGGGGCGGAACAGCGAAGGGGCGGAGCAGCGAAGGGGCTGGAGAGCCAAGGGGCGGGAGACTGAATTGGAGGGAGAACGAAGGGGAGGGAGAATGAAGGGGAGGGAGAGAGTGTGAACGGGAGAGAGTGTGCACGGGAGAGGGAGTGAAGTGTAGAATGGTGAATGCACTCAGAGCGGAGGGACAGAGGGCGGAGGGGAGAGAGAGCGGAGGGGACAGAAAGCGCAGTTTATAGAGAGTCTGAAGTGGAGCGTGTATGAAGTGGAGAGAGTCTGGGAAGTGGAGAGAGTCTGGGAAGTGGAGAGAGTCTGGGAAGGGGAGCGAGGGAGTGAAGGGGAGAGCGAGAGTGTCGGGCGGCGAGAGTGTCGGGCGGCGAGAGTGTCGGGCGGCGAGAGTGTCGGGCGGCGAGAGTGTCGGGCGGCGAGAGTGTCGGGCGGCGAGAGTGTCGGGCGGCGAGAGTGTCGGGCGGCGAGAGTGTCGGGCGGCGAGAGTGTCGGGCGGCGAGAGTGTCGGGCGGCGAGAGTGTCGGGCGGCGAGAGTGTCGGGCGGCGAGAGTGTCGGGCGGCGAGAGTGTCGGGCGGCGAGAGTGTCGGGCGGCGAGAGTGTCGGGCGGCGAGAGTGTCGGGCGGCGAGAGTGTCGGGCGGCGAGAGTGTCGGGCGGCGAGAGTGTCGGGCGGCGAGAGTGTCGGGCGGCGAGAGTGTCGGGCGGCGAGAGTGTCGGGCGGCGAGAGTGTCGGGCGGCGAGAGTGTCGGGCGGCGAGAGTGTCGGGCGGCGAGAGTGTCGGGCGGCGAGAGTGTCGGGCGGCGAGAGTGTCGGGCGGCGAGAGTGTCGGGCGGCGAGAGTGTCGGGCGGCGAGAGTGTCGGGCGGCGAGAGTGTCGGGCGGCGAGAGTGTCGGGCGGCGAGAGTGTCGGGCGGCGAGAGTGTCGGGCGGCGAGAGTGTCGGGCGGCGAGAGTGTCGGGCGGCGAGAGTGTCGGGCGGCGAGAGTGTCGGGCGGCGAGAGTGTCGGGCGGCGAGAGTGTCGGGCGGCGAGAGTGTCGGGCGGCGAGAGTGTCGGGCGGCGAGAGTGTCGGGCGGCGAGAGTGTCGGGCGGCGAGAGTGTCGGGCGGCGAGAGTGTCGGGCGGCGAGAGTGTCGGGCGGCGAGAGTGTCGGGCGGCGAGAGTGTCGGGCGGCGAGAGTGTCGGGCGGCGAGAGTGTCGGGCGGCGAGAGTGTCGGGCGGCGAGAGTGTCGGGCGGCGAGAGTGTCGGGCGGCGAGAGTGTCGGGCGGCGAGAGTGTCGGGCGGCGAGAGTGTCGGGCGGCGAGAGTGTCGGGCGGCGAGAGTGTCGGGCGGCGAGAGTGTCGGGCGGCGAGAGTGTCGGGCGGCGAGAGTGTCGGGCGGCGAGAGTGTCGGGCGGCGAGAGTGTCGGGCGGCGAGAGTGTCGGGCGGCGAGAGTGTCGGGCGGCGAGAGTGTCGGGCGGCGAGAGTGTCGGGCGGCGAGAGTGTCGGGCGGCGAGAGTGTCGGGCGGCGAGAGTGTCGGGCGGCGAGAGTGTCGGGCGGCGAGAGTGTCGGGCGGCGAGAGTGTCGGGCGGCGAGAGTGTCGGGCGGCGAGAGTGTCGGGCGGCGAGAGTGTCGGGCGGCGAGAGTGTCGGGCGGCGAGAGTGTCGGGCGGCGAGAGTGTCGGGCGGCGAGAGTGTCGGGCGGCGAGAGTGTCGGGCGGCGAGAGTGTCGGGCGGCGAGAGTGTCGGGCGGCGAGAGTGTCGGGCGGCGAGAGTGTCGGGCGGCGAGAGTGTCGGGCGGCGAGAGTGTCGGGCGGCGAGAGTGTCGGGCGGCGAGAGTGTCGGGCGGCGAGAGTGTCGGGCGGCGAGAGTGTCGGGCGGCGAGAGTGTCGGGCGGCGAGAGTGTCGGGCGGCGAGAGTGTCGGGCGGCGAGAGTGTCGGGCGGCGAGAGTGTCGGGCGGCGAGAGTGTCGGGCGGCGAGAGTGTCGGGCGGCGAGAGTGTCGGGCGGCGAGAGTGTCGGGCGGCGAGAGTGTCGGGCGGCGAGAGTGTCGGGCGGCGAGAGTGTCGGGCGGCGAGAGTGTCGGGCGGCGAGAGTGTCGGGCGGCGAGAGTGTCGGGCGGCGAGAGTGTCGGGCGGCGAGAGTGTCGGGCGGCGAGAGTGTCGGGCGGCGAGAGTGTCGGGCGGCGAGAGTGTCGGGCGGCGAGAGTGTCGGGCGGCGAGAGTGTCGGGCGGCGAGAGTGTCGGGCGGCGAGAGTGACGGGCGGCGAGAGTGACGGGGAGCTAGAGTGACGGCAGCGAGAGTGACGGGGAGCTAGAGTGACGGGGAGCGAGAGTGACGGGGAGCGAGAGTGACGGGGAGCGAGAGTGACGGGGAGCGAGAGTGACGGGGAGCGAGAGTAATGGTAGCGAGAGTAATGGGAGCGAGAGTGACGGGGAGCGAGAGTGACGGGGAGTGAGAGTGATGGAGAGGAAATGTGATAGGGAGCAAGTCTGAATATGAGCGAGGTTGAAGGCTCAAAATTGAAGCAGAGAGAGTTTGATGGGGAGCACAGGTGAAGGGGAACGAGGGCGAAGGGGAGCAAGGGCGATGGGGAGTGAGAGGGAAGGAGATTGAGAGTGAAGGGGAGTGAGGGTGAAGGGGAGCAAGGTCAAAGTGGAGGGAGAGAGAAGGGGAGGGAGAGAGAAGGGGAGGGAGAGAGAAGGGGAGGGAGAGAGAAGGGGAGCCAGAGTGAAGTGGAGCCAGAGTAGAAGGAGAGCCAGTGTAGAAGGGGAGCCAGTGTAGAAGGGGAGCCAGTGTAGAAATGGAGCCAGAGTAGAAAGGGAGTCAGAGTAGAAAGGGACCCAGAGTAGAAGGGGAGCCAGAGTAGAAGTGGAGCCAGAGTAGAAGTGGAGCCAGAGTAGAAGGGGAGCCAGAGTAGAAGGGGAGCCAGAGTGAAGGGGGGACAGAGCGAAGGGGAGAGAGTGCGAAGGTGAGAGAGTGTGAATGGGATACAGTGTGAAGGGGAGAGAGAGTGAAGGTTAGAAATGTGAAGGCAGTCAGAGTGGAGGGGATAGAGAGTGATGGGGAGACAGTGAGAAGGGGAGAGAGTGAGAAGGGCGGGGAGAGAGTGAGAAGGGGAGAAGAGAGATTGAAGGGGTGAACTGCGATGGGGAGCGAGAGGGACGGGGAGCGAGAGGGACGGGGAGCGAGAGGGACGGGGAGCGAGAGGGACGGGGAGCGAGAGGGACGGGGAGCGAGAGGGACGGGGAGCGAGAGGGACGGGGAGCGAGAGGGACGGGGAGCGAGAGCGAAGGGGAGCGAGAGCGAAGGGGAGCGAGAGCGAAGGGGACCGAGAGCGAAGGGGAGCGAGAGCGAAGGGGAACGAGAGCGAAGGGGAACGAGAGCGAAGGGGACCGAGAGCGAAGGGGACCGAGAGCGAAGGGGACCGAGAGCGAAGGGGACCGAGAGCGAAGGGGAGCGAGAGCGAAGGGGAGCGAGAGCGAAGGGGAGCGAGAGCGAAGGGGAGCGGTAGAGCCTTGGGGAGTGAGAGCCACGGGGAGCGAGAGCAATAGGGAGGGACAGCGAAGGGGAGGCACAGCGACGGGAGGGACAGTGAAGGGGAGGGACAGCGAAGGGGAGGGACAGCGAAGGGGAGGGACAGCGAAGGGGAGGGACAGCGAAGGGGAGGGACAGCGAAGGGGAGGGACAGCGAAGGGGAGGGACAGCGAAGGGGAGGGACAGCGAAGGGGAGGGACAGCGAAGGGGAGGGACAGCGAAGGGGAGGGACAGCGAAGGGGAGGGACAGCGAAGGGGAGGGACAGCGAAGGGGAGGGACAGCGAAGGGGAGGGACAGCGAAGGTGTGAGAGCGAAGGGGCGGGAGAGCGAAGGGGCGGGAGAGCGAAGGGGCGGGAGAGCGAAGAGGCAGGAGAGCGAAGAGGCGGGAGAGCGAACGGGTGGGAGAGCGAAGGGGCGGGAGAGCGAAGGGGCGGAACAGCGAAGGGGCGGAACAGCGAAGGGGTGGAACAGCGAAGGGGCGGAACAGCGAAGGGGCGGAACAGCGAAGGGGCGGAAAAGCGAAGGGGTGGAGCAGCGAAGGGGCTGGAGAGCCAAGGGGCGGGAGAGTGAATTGGAGGGAGAACGAAGGGGAGGGAGAATGAAGGGGAGGGAGAGAGTGTGAACGGGAGAGAGTGTGCACGGGAGAGAGAGTGTAGTGTAGAATGGTGAATGCACTCAGAGCGGAGGGACAGAGGGCGGAGGGGAGAGAGAGCGGAGGGGACAGAAAGCGCAGTTTATAGAGAGTCTGAAGTGGAGCGTGTATGAAGTGGAGAGAGTCTGAAGTGGAGAGAGGGTGGGAAGGGGAGCGAGGGAGTGAAGGGGAGAGCGAGAGTGTCGGGCAGCGAGAGTGTCGGGCAGCGAGAGTGTCGGGCAGCGAGAGTGTCGGGCAGCGAGAGTGTCGGGCAGCGAGAGTGTCGGGCAGCGAGAGTGTCGGGCAGCGAGAGTGTCGGGCAGCGAGAGTGTCGGGCAGCGAGAGTGTCGGGCAGCGAGAGTGTCGGGCAGCGAGAGTGTCGGGCAGCGAGAGTGTCGGGCAGCGAGAGTGTCGGGCAGCGAGAGTGTCGGGCAGCGAGAGTGTCGGGCAGCGAGAGTGTCGGGCAGCGAGAGTGTCGGGCAGCGAGAGTGTCGGGCAGCGAGAGTGTCGGGCAGCGAGAGTGTCGGGCAGCGAGAGTGTCGGGCAGCGAGAGTGTCGGGCAGCGAGAGTGTCGGGCAGCGAGAGTGTCGGGCAGCGAGAGTGTCGGGCAGCGAGAGTGTCGGGCAGCGAGAGCGACGGGGAGCGAGAGCGATGGGGAGCGAGAGCGACGGGGAGCGAGAGTGACGGGAAGCGAGAGTGACGGGGAGCGAGAGTGACGGGGAGCAAGAGTAATGGGAGCGAGAGTAATGGGAGCGAGGGTGACAGGGAGCGAGAGTGATGGGGAGCGAGAGTGACGGAGAGGAAATGTGATAGGGAGCAAGTTTGAATAGGAGCGAGGTTGAAGGGACAAAATTGAAGCAGAGAGAGTTTGATGGGGAGCGCAGGTGAAGGGGAATGAGGACGAAGGGGACTGAGGGCGAAGGGGAGTGAGGGTGAAGGGGAGCAAGGTGAAAGTGGAGGGAGAGAGAAGGGGAGGGAGAGAGAACGGGAGCCAGAGTGAAGTGGAGCCAGAGTAGAAGGGGAGCCAGTGTAGAAGGGGAGCCAGTGCAGAAGGGGAGCCAGTGTAGAAGGGGAGCCAGAGTAGAAAGGGAGCCAGAGTAGAAAGGGAGCCAGAGTAGAAAGGAAGCCAGAGTAGAAAGGGACCCAGAGTAGAAAGGGACACAGAGTAGAAGGGGAGCCAGAGTGAAGGGGAGCCAGAGAGAAGGGGGGACAGAGCGAAGGGGAGAGAGTGCGAAGGTGAGAGAGTGTGAATGGGATACAGTGTGAAGGGGCGGGAGAGCGAAGGGGCGGAACAGCAAAGGGGCGGAACAGCGAAGGGGCGGAACAGCGAAGGGGCGGAACAGCGAAGGGGCGGAACAGCGAAGGGGCGGAACAGCGAAGGGGCGGAACAGCGAAGGGGCGGAACAGCGAAGGGGCGGAACAGCGAAGGGGCGGAACAGCGAAGGGGCGGAACAGCGAAGGGGCGGAACAGCGAAGGGGCGGAACAGCGAAGGGGCGGAACAGCGAAGGGGAGGAACAGCGAAGGGGCGGAACAGCGAAGGGGCGGAACAGCGAAGGGGCGGAACAGCGAAGGGGCGGAACAGCGAAGGGGCGGAACAGCGAAGGGGCGGAACAGCCAAGGGGCGGAACAGCCAAGGGGCGGGAGAGCCAAGGGGCGGGAGAGTCAAGGGGCGGGAGAGCCAAGGGGCGGGAGAGTGAATTGGAGGGAGAACGAAGGGGAGGGAGAACAAAGGGGAGGGAGAGAGTGTGAACGGGAGAGAGTATGCACGGGAGAGTGAGTGAAGTGTAGAGAGAGTGAAGTGTAGAAAGGTGAAGGCACTCAGAGCGGAGGGACAGAGAGCGGAGGGGAGAGAGAGCGGAGGGGAGAGAAAGCGCAGTTTATAGAGAGTCTGAAGTGGAGCGTGTGTGAAGTGGAGAGAGTCTGAAGTGTAGAGAGGGTGTGAAGGGGAGTGAGGGTGTGAAGGGGAGTGAGGGTGTGAAGTGGAGAGTGGGAGTGAAGGGGAGAGTGGGAGTGAAGGGGAGAGAGGGAGTGAAGGGCAGCGAGAGTGTCGGGCAGCGAGAGTGTCGGGCAGCGAGAGTGTCGGGCAGCGAGAGTGTCGGGCAGCGAGAGTGTCGGGCAGCGAGAGTGTCGGGCAGCGAGAGTGTCGGGCAGCGAGAGTGTCGGGCAGCGAGAGTGTCGGGCAGCGAGAGTGTCGGGCAGCGAGAGTTTCGGGCAGCGAGAGTGTCGGGCAGCGAGAGTGTCGGGCACCGAGAGTGTCGGGCACCGAGAGTGTCGGGCACCGAGAGTGTCGGGCACCGAGAGTGTCGAGCAGCGAGAGTGTCGAGCAGCGAGAGTGTCGGGCAGCGAGAGTGTCGGGCAGCGAGAGTGTCGGGCAGCGAGAGTGTCGGGCAGCGAGAGTGTCGGGCAGCGAGAGTGTCGGGCAGCGAGTGTGTCGGGCAGCGACAGTGTCGGGCAGCGAGATTGTCGGGCAGCGAAAGTGTCGGGCAGCGAGAGTGTCGGGCAGCAAGAGTGTCGGGCAGCGAGTGTGTCGGGGAGCGAGAGTGTCGGGCAGCAAGAGTGACGGGCAGCGAGAGTGACGGGGAGCTAGAGTGACGGGGAGCTAGAGTGACGGCAGCGAGAGTGACGGGGAGCTAGAGTGACGGGGAGCGAGAGTGACGGGGAGCGAGAGTGACGGGGAGCGAGAGTGACGGGGAGCGAGAGTGACGGGGAGCGAGAGTAATGGGAGCGAGAGTAATGGGAGCGAGAGTGACGGGGAGCGAGAGTGACGGGGAGTGAGAGTGATGGAGAGGAAATGTGATAGGGAGCAAGTCTGAATATGAGCGAGGTTGAAGGCTCAAAATTGAAGCAGAGAGAGTTTGATGGGGAGCACAGGTGAAGGGGAACGAGGGCGAAGGGGAGCAAGGGCGATGGGGAGTGAGAGGGAAGGAGATTGAGAGTGAAGGGGAATGAGGGTGAAGGGGAGCAAGGTCAAAGTGGAGGGAGAGAGAAGGGGAGGGAGAGAGAAGGGGAGGGAGAGAGAAGGGGAGGGAGAGAGAAGGGGAGCCAGAGTGAAGTGGAGCCAGAGTAGAAGGAGAGCCAGTGTAGAAGGGGAGCCAGTGTAGAAGGGGAGCCAGTGTAGAAATGGAGCCAGAGTAGAAAGGGAGTCAGAGTAGAAAGGGACCCAGAGTAGAAGGGGAGCCAGAGTAGAAGTGGAGCCAGAGTAGAAGTGGAGCCAGAGTAGAAGGGGAGCCAGAGTAGAAGGGGAGCCAGAGTGAAGGGGGGACAGAGCGAAGGGGAGAGAGTGCGAAGGTGAGAGAGTGTGAATGGGATACAGTGTGAAGGGGAGAGAGAGTGAAGGTTAGAAATGTGAAGGCAGTCAGAGTGGAGGGGATAGAGAGTGATGGGGAGACAGTGAGAAGGGGAGAGAGTGAGAAGGGCGGGGAGAGAGTGAGAAGGGGAGAAGAGAGATTGAAGGGGTGAACTGCGATGGGGAGCGAGAGGGACGGGGAGCGAGAGGGACGGGGAGCGAGAGGGACGGGGAGCGAGAGGGACGGGGAGCGAGAGGGACGGGGAGCGAGAGGGACGGGGAGCGAGAGGGACGGGGAGCGAGAGGGACGGGGAGCGAGAGGGACGGGGAGCGAGAGGGACGGGGAGCGAGAGGGACGGGGAGCGAGAGGGACGGGGAGCGAGAGGGACGGGGAGCGAGAGGGACGGGGAGCGAGAGCGAAGGGGACCGAGAGCGAAGGGGACCGAGAGCGAAGGGGAACGAGAGCGAAGGGGACCGAGAGCGAAGGGGAGCGACAGCGAAGGGGAGCGAGAGCGAAGGGGAGCGAGAGTGAAGGGGAGCGGTAGAGCCTTGGGGAGTGAGAGCCACGGGGAGCGAGAGCGATAGGGAGGGACAGCGAAGGGGAGGCACAGCGACGGGAGGGACAGTGAAGGGGAGGGACAGCGAAGGGGAGGGACAGCGAAGGGGAGGGACAGTGAAGGGGAGGGACAGCGAAGGGGAGGGACAGCGAAGGGGAGGGACAGCGAAGGGGAGGGACAGCGAAGGTGGGAGAGCGAAGGGGCGGGAGAGCGAAGGGGCGGGAGAGCGAAGAGGCAGGAGAGCGAAGAGGCGGGAGAGCGAAGGTGCGGGAGAGCGAAGGGGCGGGAGAGCGAAGGGGCGGGAGAGCGAAGGGGCGGAACAGCGAAGGGGCGGAACAGCGAAGGGGTGGAACAGCGAAGGGGCGGAACAGCGAAGGGGCGGAACAGTGAAGGGGCGGAACAGCGAAGGGGCGGAGCAGCGAAGGGGCTGGAGAGCCAAGGGGCGGGACAGTGAATTGGAGGGAGAACGAAGGGGAGGGAGAATGAAGGGGAGGGAGAGAGTGTGAACGGGAGAGAGTGTGCACGGGAGAGAGAGTGAAGTGTAGAATGGTGAATGCACTCAGAGCGGAGGGACAGAGGGCGGAGGGGAGAGAGAGCGGAGGGGACAGAAAGCGCAGTTTATAGAGAGTCTGAAGTGGAGCGTGTATGAAGTGGAGAGAGTCTGAAGTGGAGAGAGGGTGGGAAGGGGAGCGAGGGAGTGAAGGGGAGAGCGAGAGTGTCGGGCAGCGAGAGTGTCGGGCAGCGAGAGTGTCGGGCAGCGAGAGTGTCGGGCAGCGAGAGTGTCGGGCAGCGAGAGGGTCGGGCAGCGAGAGGGTCGGGCAGCGAGAGGGTCGGGCAGCGAGAGGGTCGGGCAGCGAGAGGGTCGGGCAGCGAGAGGGTCGGGCAGCGAGAGGGTCGGGCAGCGAGAGCGACGGGGAGCGAGAGCGACGGGGAGCGAGAACGACGGGGAGCGAGAGCGACGGGGAGCAAGAGCGACGGGGAGCGAGAGTGACGGGAAGCGAGAGTAATGGGAGTGAGAGTAATGGGAGCGAGGGTGACAGGGAGCGAGAGTGATGGGGAGCAAGAGTGACGGAGAGGAAATGTGATAGGGAGCAAGTTTGAATAGGAGCGAGGTTGAAGGGACAAAATTGAAGCAGAGAGAGTTTGATGGGGAGCGCAGGTGAAGGGGAATGAGGACGAAGGGGACTGAGGGCGAAGGGGAGTGAGGGTGAAGGGGAGCAAGGTGAAAGTGGAGGGAGAGAGAAGGGGAGGGAGAGAGAAGGGGAGCCAGAGTGAAGTGGAGCCAGAGTAGAAGGGGAGCCAGTGTAGAAGGGGAGCCAGTGCAGAAGGGGAGCCAGTGTAGAAGGGGAGCCAGAGTAGAAAGGGAGCCAGAGTAGAAAGGGAGCCAGAGTAGAAAGGGACCCAGAGTAGAAAGGGACCCAGAGTAGAAAGGGACACAGAGTAGAAGGGGAGCCAGAGTGAAGGGGAGCCAGAGAGAAGGGGGGACAGAGCGAAGGGGAGAGAGTGCAAAGGTGAGAGAGTGTGAATGGGATACAGTGTGAAGGGGCGGGAGAGCGAAGGGGCGGGAGAGCGAAGGGGCGGAACAGCGAAGGGGCGGAACAGCGAAGGGGCGGAACAGCAAGGGGCGGAACAGCCAAGGGGCGGAACAGCCAAGGGGCGGAACAGCCAAGGGGCGGAACAGCCAAGGGGCGGAACAGCCAAGGGGCGGAACAGCCAAGGGGCGGAACAGCCAAGGGGCGGAACAGCCAAGGGGCGGAACAGCCAAGGGGCGGAACAGCCAAGGGGCGGAACAGCCAAGGGGCGGGAGAGCCAAGGGGCGGGAGAGCCAAGGGGCGGGAGAGTGAATTGGAGGGAGAACGAAGGGGAGGGAGAACAAAGGGGAGGGAGAACAAAGGGGAGGGAGAGAGTGTGAACGGGAGAGAGTGTGCACGGGAGAGAGAGTGAAGTGTAGAGAGAGTGAAGTGTAGAAAGGTGAAGGCACTCAGAGCGGAGGGACAGAGAGCGGAGGGGAGAGAGAGCGGAGGGGAGAGAAAGCGCAGTTTATAGAGAGTCTGAAGTGGAGCGGTGTGTGAAGTGGAGAGAGTCTGAAGTGTAGAGAGGGTGTGAAGGGGAGTGAGGGTGTGAAGGGGAGTGAGGGTGTGAAGGGGAGTGAGGGTGTGAAGGGGAGTGAGGGTGTGAAGGGGAGAGTGGGAGTGAAGGGGAGAGAGGGAGTGAAGGGCAGCGAGAGTGTCGGGCAGCGAGAGTGTCGGGCAGCGAGAGTGTCGGGCAGCGAGAGTGTCGGGCAGCGAGAGTGTCGGGCAGCGAGAGTGTCGGGCAGCGAGAGTGTCGGGCAGCGAGAGTGTCGGGCAGCGAGAGTGTCGGGCAGCGAGAGTGTCGGGCAGCGAGAGTGTCGGGCAGCGAGAGTGTCGGGCAGCGAGTGTGTCGGGCAGCGACAGTGTCGGGCAGCGAGAGTGTCGGGCAGCGAGAGTGTCGGGCAGCGAGAGTGTCGGGCAGCGAGAGTGTCGGGCAGCGAGTGTGTCGGGCAGCGACAGTGTCGGGCAGCGAGAGTGACGGGCAGCGAGAGTGACGGGGAGCTAGAGTGCCGGCAGGACAGACCCACCAAAGGTATACAGTGGTATACAGTCGGGATGGAGTTGCCTTGAGAGTTTTCAATGTTGACTCTGGACTCCATGAAGTCTCATGGCATCAGGTCAGACATGAGTAAGGAAACCCCCTGCTGATTACCACATACTGCCCTCCCTCTGATGATGAATCAGTGCTGCTCCATGTTGAATACCACTTGGAGGAAGCACTGAGCATGGCAAGGGCACAGAATATACTTGGCATGGGGGACTTTAACGTCCATCACCAGGACTAGCTCAATGGGAACTTTTACTGACTGAGCTGGCTGAGTACTAAAGGACACGGCTACTACACTGGGTCTGTGGCAGGTGCTGAGGGAACCAACAGGAGAGAAAACCTACTTGACTTCATTCATCCTCACCAATATATCTGTTGCAGATGCATCTGTTCATGACAGTATTGGTAGGAGTGAGTAAATCCTGGTGAGTTTTTTTTTCAATCTATTAAAGTTATTCATTGCTTAATACTGAGGTAGGAGCTAAAAAAAAAAGTATACAGTAGTACTGTACAAGTATAATTAGTCAGGAGACAAAGTTCCTAGCTAACATAAATAAGGCTCAAAGCTAGTGTATTTTTTAAGGGAGTATCGAGCTTAATCGAGAGGGGCATCATGGCAGGAGAACTCAGACCCGTGATACACTCCTCCTGCAGGATGTGGGAAATGAGGGACGCTTCCAGCATCCCTGTTGACCATGTGTGTGGAAGGTATGTCCAAATGCAGCTTCTAGCTAACCGGATTTCAGAGCTGGAGCTCCGGGTGGACTGATTGTGGAGCATCCACGATCCTGAGCAAGTCATGGATAGCACGGTTAGTGAGGTGGTCACACCACAGATGGAGATTGCGCAGGCAGAAAAGGAATGGGTGACCATCAGGAATGGTAAAAGACTCAGGAAGGTAGTGCAGGAGTCCCCTGTGGTTATCCCCCTCTCTAACAGATATACCACTTTGGATACTGTTTGGGGGGCTGGCCTCTCAAGGGAAAACAGCAACAGCCAAGTTCATGGCACTGTGGGTGGCTCTGTTGCTCAGAGGGGCAGGAGGAAAATGAATGGCAGGGCTATAGTGATAGGGAATTCAATAGGTAGGGACACAGACAGATGCTTCTGTGGCCGACAATGTGAACCAAGGATGGTATGTTGTCTCCATGGTGCCAGGGTCCAGGACATCATGGAGCAGCTGCAGGACATTCTGGGGAGGGAAGGTAAGCAGCCAGTGGTTGTGGTACACAATGACATAAGTAAACTAAGGGATAAGGACCTGCAAGCTCAGTACAGGGAGTTAGGAGATAAATTAAAATGCAGGACCTCAAATGTAGTAATCTCAGGATTACTCTCAGTAATCTTGAGATGTTGCATGTGCTAGCAAGAGCAGGAATAAGAGGGTGGACCATATGAACATGTGACTGGAGAGATGGTGCAGCCGGGAGAGATTCAGATTCTTGAGGTACTGGGACTGGTTCTGGCGACGGTGGGACCTGTACAAACCGGATGGGCTGCACCCAGGCAGAGCTGGGACCAGTGTCCTTATGGGGGCTTTTGCTAGTTCTGTTGGGGAGTATTTAAACTAGTGTGACAGGGGGATGGGATCCCAGGAGTGGGATCAAATAGGTCAGATTCAGATCATAAAAATGGAGGTGGAACATTAGCTAGGGACATTATGCTGGACATGCAGTTACAGGAGAAGCAAAGTTTAAAAAGTGTCCAGCAAGGGAAATTGACAGGGTTAAACTGTTTATACTTCAATGCAAGGAGCATTACAAACAAGGTAGATGAGTTAAGGGCACAGGTAGACACATGGCAGCAGGATGTCATTGCTATAATGTTAAAGGAGGGACAAAACTGGCAGCTTAATATCCCTGGTTATAGAGTCTTTAGACACAATAGAGTAGGAGATAAAAAAGGAGGGGGTGTAGCACTAATGGTTAAATAATCAATTCCAGTTGTGAGAGGGATGATATACTAAATGAGTCAACAAATGAGGCTTTATGGATTGAGCTTAGAAATATAAAAGGGGCAGTTACACTACTGGGAATATACTATTTAACTATTTAAACTATTTAACCCCCAAATAGTGAAAGGGAGATAGAAGAACAAATATGTAGGCAAATTTCTGCTTGTAAGAACAAGAGGGCAATAATAGTAGGAGACTTCAATTATCCTAATATTAACTGGGATTCAAACAATATAAGGGGTACTGAAGTAGAAAAATTATTGCAGTGTTTCCAGAAAAATATTTTCAACCAATTAGTGACAAACCTAATGTGAGGAGATGCAATTCTAGACCTAGTCTTGGGGAACAAAGAAGGGCAAGTGGGTGAAGTGACAGTTGGCGACCATATCGAGGACAGTGAACATAATTCAGTTAGATTTAGCATTACCATGGAAAAGGACAGCGATAATGCAGGAGTAAAAGTCTTGAACTTGGGGGAAGGCACATTTTGCAGAAATGAGAAGGGACTTGGTTGAGGTGGACTGGAAGATAAAACAGTGGAAAACTAAAAAGCAAGATCCTAATTGTACAAAGTAGACATGACCCCTACAAAAATAAGAGTGGTACTGCCAAATCTGGTTGTCTAGAGGAATACAGGGGAAGATCAAACAGAAAAAGAAAGTGTACGATAGGCACAAAGAACTAAGCACTGCAGATAGCCTAGATGAATATAGGAAGTGCAGGGACGAAGTAAAAACGGAAATAAGGAAATCAAAGAGGGAACATAAAAAAAATTAGCAATGAAAGTTAAAGATAACCTAAAGATGTTTTACCAATATATTAATGCTAAAAGGTTAATTAAGGAAAAAGTGGGACCTATCAGAGATGAAGATGGAAATTTGTGTGTAGATGCAGAGGCTGTGGGAAGGGTTTTGAATAAATATTTTGTCCCCGTGTTTACAAAGGAAAGGGAGGATGTAGATATGGTAGTCCAGGAGGAACACTGCGAGATATTTGGTGGGGTAGTCATAAAGAGAGAGGAAGTACTCGAAGGGTTGAAATCCTTGAAAGTTGATAAATTACTAGGGCAAGATGGATTGTTTCCAAGGCTGCTGAAGGAAGTCAGGGAAGAGATAGCAGATGCTCTGAGGATGATTTTCCAATCTTCACTAGATACAGGGGAGGTACCGGAGAAATGCAAATGTAGTTCCATTGTTTAAAAAAGGATCAAAGGAAATGCCAAACAATTACAGGCCAGTTAGTCTTTTATCAGTGGTGGGAAAATTAGTAGAATCAATCCTGAGAGATATGATTAACTATCATGTGGAAAGCATTGACTAGTCAGGGATGGTCAGCATGGATTTGTAAAAGGAAGGTCTTGCCTCACAAATTTGATTGAATTATTTGAAGAAGTGACAAGAAGGGTTGATGAAGGTAGTGCAGTGGCTGTTGTGTAGATGGATTTTAGCAAGGCATTTGACAAGGTCCTACATGGCAGATTGGTCAGGAAAGTAAAAGGATTCAGGATAATGTGGCAAAC
Source organism: Isurus oxyrinchus (assembly GCA_026770705.1). Taxonomy (NCBI): domain Eukaryota; kingdom Metazoa; phylum Chordata; class Chondrichthyes; order Lamniformes; family Lamnidae; genus Isurus; species Isurus oxyrinchus. The sequence continues at coordinate 81,426,484 of JANJGN010000004.1, read as the reverse complement.
TGGATAAACGGTTGGCTTTGTAACAGGAAACAAAGGGTAATGGTCGATGGATGCCCTTGCGAATTGAAAGTTGTCTTAAGTGGTGTTCCACAGGGCTTGTTGGGACCCTTGCTGTTTGTGTTATATATTAATGATTTGGATGTGAACGTGGAGGGAAATTTGCAGATGACAAAGATTGGCCGAGTAATGGATAGTGTAGAGGATAGTCATAATCTCCAAAATGATATAGATGGGTTGGTGGAGTGGGCAGTAAAGTGGCAGATGGATTTTAACATAGAGAAGCGTCAGGTCATACATTTAGGGAAGTCAAACAGTTACAGGCATTACAAAATAAATGGGAATATACTAAGAGGGGTAGATGAAGTAAGAGATCTTGGCATTCAAGTACACAGATCCCTGAAGGCAGCAATTCAAGCAGACAAGGTTTTAAAGAAGGCATATGGAATGATCTCCTTCATTGGCAGAGGTATAGAATATAAAAATAAAGATATAATGTTGGAATTGTATAAAACACTGGTGAGGCCACAACTGGGGTATTGTGTGCCGTTCTAGTCACCACATTACAGGAAGGAGGTAATAGCTCTGGAAAGAGTGCAGAGGACACTTACAAAAATGTTGCCAGAATTAGAAAAGTGTAGCTACGAGGAGAGATTGCATAGGTTGGGGTTATTTTCCTTAGTACAAAGAAGGCTGAGAGATGACTTGATTGAGGTGTACAAAATTATGAGGGGAATAGAGAGAGTGGACAGGATAAAATTGTTTCCCTTGATGCAGAGGTGTAGTGCATGTCTGGAATTCACTGCCCATGTTGATAGTAGAGGCAGAAATTTTAAACTCTTTTAAAAAGTAACTGGATCTGCACCTAAAGTGCTGTAAGCTGCAGGGCTATGGGCCAGGTGCAGGAAAGTGGGATTATAAAGGGCACCTGTGTGTCCTCAGGCTGATGTGGACAAGATGAGCTGAATGGCTTCCTTCTGTGCTGTAACTTTTCTATGGTTCTATGGTTCTAACTGAATTTAAACTCCACCAGTTGTGATGGTGAGATTCAAACCCATGTCACCAAAGCATTCTCCTAGATCTCTGGATTACTCATCCGGCAACGTTACTACTATGCCATTGCCTCCTCCATAACTCGATCAGCCAATCATTGTGTATTGCACAAAAGAACAAATGGGTCAAAGGCCATCATTTTGGACCAGAAAGGTGTATTGCTGAAATTACCCTGGAAAAGCACAGGATTTCAAATATTTGTACAACAGTTTAAGCAAGCCAAGTAGTGGCGACACCAGTGGTGTTTCCCACTAATAGGATGCTGCCGTCACTCCAAAAAGATGTATTGCCTACCACACAATTGAGTAAGGTCATGTATAAATTTCAGTGCTCGTGCAATGCCAGGCCATATGTCCCAGTGATTGGCTGATCAAACCCAACAGTTCAGTTTGAATAACTTTTTGTTGTTCATAATAGGCAAAGTTCTGATCATGCTCAACAAGTCTGTGCTTACAAAACACATAATAAAATGTCTGTTAGATGTGATTCATGATTGGGCAGCACTTGCTGAGTAATCCCAAATATGCTAAAAGTTACTCTAACTACCTATTTAAGGTAAGCATATCATGCTCATGCCGTGATTAATTTTCACTTGCTAGAAGCAACATACATTCATACACATGGACTCGTTCTCTGCAAACAAAAGGAATATGTTCATGCCTTGCACATTTTTGCATTGCCTGGGAGCTTGTGGGGCCCATAATTCCCTGTTAATTTCTCTATGGCAGCGCCTCAGCCAATCAGAGTCAGCTTGCCAAACAATCAGCACCCTTTTCTCCTATAGTATAAATTTTTGTGATTGTTTTGAAATTTGGCATTCTTGCGTTTGTCCTGATGAGTGCAAGACAATAAGCTTAAGCAACATGTTTCTCTTTTTAGTGTGAGGAATCCATATTGCTCAGGACTTGCTTTTAAAAATTAGAAGGACCTTGAATTATTTGGACACTCTCTTAAGGTTTTTTTAAAGACTACAAGTTCACTTTGGTCTGTGAGCAAGCTACTTTTTTCAAGAAATCACATGACTTCAGTTAGAGGACAAGCAAGACACCTGGTGAGAAAAGAATTAATTGGCCTATTTGAACTAACATTAAAAACTGCTGTTGTCAGCCTTTGTGTTGGCTGAAAACAACTGGCCTGTCTCTGAACGTGTCATTTTGAACTGTGTGTGTGTGTGTGTGTGTGTGTGTGGAAGATTGCTTCTCTCTCTCTCCCTCTATTGCCTGCAGTTCAGAATAGAGTGTTCACCTTCAGCCAGAAAATTTTCATCTCACTATAAGTCTGTATGTTGAAAGCCAGTGAAGCTGCTGCAAGCGGGAGTTAACAAATACAGTTTCATCAAAGATCCATCTGAAAGGACTTCCAGATAATAACTGTGACCAGTGCGCATCAGATTGATAGCATCAAAGCCTTTTTGAACTTTATCCTTTTTACATATGCCAGCTTCTGCAGAGACCTTATTTGTTTGTGCTTGTGTGTAGGTAGGTATGTTGGAATTTTTAAAAGGGTAAATTATTACATTTCCAAATTACTAGTTATATGTTAAACAGTTTTGTAACTTGTTTTAAAAATGGAGTTTCATTTCATAATAAATCAATTGTCCTGAATTTATTGAAAGAAGTCTGGTTAAAGTCTCTTTTATTCTGGGTCTTGCAGCAGCAAAGATAAATAATTGGCCATTTTGGTGAGTGAATCAAACATTTACAACCTGCAAACTGTGGAGTAGTGGGGTTAGACAATCTGTGCTCCGGGTTCTTGCAAGATTTGAAGCATGGTCATTGGGTGATTGGATGCAAAGACAGATACCAGGCTTTTAAAAAAAAATTGTTCTATGGATGTAGGCGTCACTTTATTGTCCATCCCTAATTATCCTAATAGAGGGCATTTAAGAGTCAACCACATTGCTATGGGACTGGAAACCAGGCAAGGATGGTGGATTTCCTTCCCTGAAGGGCATCAGTGAACCAGATGGGTTTTTATAACAATTAGTCATCATTAGACTTTTAATTCCAGAATTTTTTAGTTGAATTCAATTCAAATTTCGCCATCTGCCTTGGTGGGATTTGAACCCGGGTCCTCAGAGTATTAACTTGGATCTCTGGGATACCAATCCAGTGGCAACACAACTACGCCTGTTTCCTATACATTAGTAAACTAAAATGGCTTTGGAATTTGCTAAGACTTTTCTGGAAGTGGAAGATGTAACAGTAGATGGTTCGAAATCCTTGACTAAAGTTAAACTGAGTGAGTTAGCAAATAAGTTGAAGGTAGAAATAACAGCATGATCTCGTAAGGATGATATGATTAAAGTAATTACCCAACATTTAAAATTAAAAGTGGAGTCACCTGAAATTGGTGTATCACAGTGAGAGTTAGCTAGGATCAGTTGCAAATGAAGCTGCTTGAGATTGAAAGAGATAGACAAAAGCAGAAGCTTGAACTTGAAAATGAAAGGGGACTGAAAAAACTTGAATTGGGGAAAAAGGAAAGAGAAAGATAAATGGAAATGTGAAAACCTGATCTCCAGAGAGAGAAGCTGGCAAAAGAGGAAAGAGAGTACAAACGAGAAAGGGAATAACGGTTTAAAAGACTAGAATTTTTTAAAAAAGTAGCCTCAGATGCTGAGGTAAGTTCTGATCATGAAAAAAAACTACCCCAGAGCCCACTGGGGAGATGTTTAAATTTGTACAAACACTTCCAAAGTTTGAGCAAGGATGTAGAGGCATTCTTCATTTCATTTGAGAAAGAAGCCAGGCAAATGCAGTGGCCAAAAAGAAACAGGACACTGCTCCTGTACATCGATGATTACTTCGGTGCTGCTTCATGCTCTCATCGGGACTTGGAAAAATTTATTAATTTTGCTTCCAATCTCCACCCCTCCATCATTTTCATGTGGTCCATCTCTGACACTTCCCTTCCTTGACCTCTCTGTCTCAATCTCTGGTGATAGACTGTCCACCAATATCCATTACAAACCCAGCGACTCCCACAGCTATCTCGACTACAGCTCCTCACACCCCGCTTCCTGTAAGGACTCCATCCCATTCTCTCAGTTCCTTCGCCTCCGTCGCATCTGTTCCGATGATGCTACCTTCAAAAACAGTTCCTCTGACATGTCCTCCTTCTTCCTTAACCGAGGTTTTCCACCCACGGTCGTTGGCAGGGCCCTCAACCGTGTCCGGCCCATCTCCCGCGCATCCGCCCTCACGCCTTCTCCTCCCTCCCAGAAACATGATAGGGTCCCCTTGTCCTCACTTATCACGCCACCAGCCTCCGCATTCAAAGGATCATCCTCTGCCATTTCTGCCAACTCCAGCTTGATGCCACCACCAAACACATCTTCCCTTCACCCCCCCTATCGGCATTCCGTAGGGATCGCTCCCTCCGGGACATCCTGGTCCATTCCTCCATCACCCCCTACTCCTCAACCCCCTCCTATGGCACCAGCCCATGCCCATGCAAAAGATGCAACACCTGCCCCTTCACTTCCTCTCTCCTCACCGTCCAAGGACCCAAACACTCCTTTCAAGTGAAGCAGCATTTCACTTGCATTTCCAACTTAGTCTACTGCATTCATTGCTCCCAATGTGGTCTCCTCTACATTGGAGAGACCAAATGTAACCTGGGCGACCGCTTTGCAGAACACCTGCGGTCTGTCCGCAAGAATGACCCAAACCTCCCTGTCGCTTGCCATTTTAACACTCCACCCTGCTCTCTTGCCCACATGTCTGTCCTTGGCTTGCTGCATTGTTCCAGTGAAGCCCAACACAAACTGGAGGAACAACACATCATCTTCCAACTAGGCACTTTACAGCCTTCCGGACTGAATATTGAATTCAACAACTTTAGGTCGTGAGCTGCCTTCCCCATCCCCACCCCCTTTCTGTTTCCCCCTTCCTTTTTTTTGCAATAAATTATAAAGATTTTCCTTTTCCCACCTATTTCCATTATTTAAAAAAAAACACCCCCACTAGAGCTATACCTTGAGTGCCCTACCATCCATTCTTAATTAGCACATTTTTTTAGATAATATCACCAACTTTAACTTTAATACCTATGTGTTCTTTTGTACCATTGTTGCTGACATCTTGTGATGATCTGCCTCTATCACTGCTTGGTTTGTCCCTACAACCACACCACCTCCGCCTCCACCTCCCTCTCTCTCTCTCTCTCTCCGCCCCCCCACACACACCTTAAACCAGCTTATATTTCAACCTTTTCTTGGACTCGAACTCAAGTTCTGTCGAAGGGTCATGAGGACTCGAAACGTCAACTCTTTTCTTCTCCGCCGATGCTGCCAGACCTGCTGAGTTTTTCCAGGTAATTCTGTTTTTGTTTTTGTTTTGGACTTCCAGCATCCGCAGTTTTTTTGTTTTTATCTCTGTGTTTAATTGACTGCCACTGCTCTTCAAGAAATGCCTACCTCCTTGAAGAAGTTCTGTTCTTTTCTGTGACAAGATTTCCGTCCCTCTATTTTGCCCTGCTCACCTTCCTTGCTTTCCATTTCCCTCCTGGTGTTTGACAAGGTGTTTACTAAAACCCGCTTTCACAGCCATATCTCCTTTCTCAATGACTGTCTCCATCTCTGAATTACCCCACGTGGATTTCAACTGAAATTCCACCCCTCATGTTTCGAACCCACCCAGGATTACAGGTATCTCGGGGACATAAAACGTTTCTCGGACTGCTGTTCCCGTCACATTCTGAAATCCACACTCAGTGCCATGCACCGCCATATGAACACACTCGACCTCTTCCTGCAGCAGCACCGCCGTACCCTTTTTCAAAGCTGCGCGTGCCCCCAGTTTCATTTTATCCTTCGGCTCATCCGACGCCTCAAAAAGAAACTTTTCCTCTTTCTCTCAAGTGCTAAGGAATGCAAACTCCAACAACTCATCGACACCAACACACATTTTGGACCCTCCACCCCTGCCTGTCCCTCCGTCCCCACCCTTTCTTCCAATCCCAACCCCAGCCGTCTATTCACTATACCCCCTGACCTTCCCCTCTCCGATGCTGAACGTTCAGTGATCAGCAAAGGACTTAGTTTCATACCCTTACACCCTCACCTCAATGAATTTCGGGCTCGGCATGATGCTGAGCTCTTCTTCCGCCGTCTTCGTCTCCGGGCTCACTTCTTTGGACAGGAGTCCTCTCCCAGTTCAACGGATCCTTTTACCCATCTCCAATATTCTCTCTCCACCTGGACCCCTCCCTCTGGATTCTTACCTTCTCTTGATCTTTTCATTGAGAACTGTCGGGGCGACATTAGTCGTCTCAATTTCTCTGCTCCTCTCACCCATTCTAATCTGTCTCTCTCTGAACTTACTGCACTCCATTCTCTCAGGTCCAACCCTGACATTGTCATCAAACCTGCTGACAAGGGTGGTGCTGTTGTTGTCTGGCACATTGACCTCTACCTCGCGGAGGCTGAGTGTCAACTTGCAGACACTTCCTCCTACCTCTCCCTGGACCATGACCCCACCACTTAACATCAAGCCATTGTTTCCAGGACTGTCACTGACCTCATCTCCTCTGGGGATCTCCCTCCCACAGCTTCCAACCTGATAGTCGCCCAACCTCGGACGGCCCGCTTCTATCTCCTACCCAAAATCTACAAACAGAACTGCCATGGTAGACCGATCGTCTCAGCTTGCTCCTGCCCCACAGAACTCATTTCTCGTTATCTTGACTCCCTTCTCTCTCCCCTTGTCCAGTCCCTTCCCACCTACATCCGTGATTCCTCTGACACCTTACGTCACATCAACAATTTCCAGTTCCCTGGCCCCAACTGCTTCCTCTTCACCATGGACGTCCAATCCCTCTACACCTCCATCCCCCACCAGGATGGTCTGAGGGCACTTAGCTTCTTCCTCGAACAGAGGCTCGAACAATCCCCATCCACCACTACTCTCCTCCGTCTGGCTGAACTTGTTCTCACGCTGAACAATTTCTCCTTCAACTCCTCTCACTTCCTCCAAATAAAAGGTGTGGCTTTGGGTACCCGCATGGGCCCCAGCTATGCCTGTCTCTTTATGGGGTATGTGGAACATTCCTTGTTCCAGTCCTACTCCGGCCCCCTTCCACAAGTCTTTCTCCGGTACATCGATGATTACTTCGGTGCCGCTTCATGCTCTCGTCGGGACTTGGAAAAATTTATTAATTTTGCTTCCAATCTCCACCCCTCCATCATTTTCACATGGCCCATCTCTGACACTTCCCTTCCCTTCCTTGACCTCTCTGTCTCAATCTCTGGTGATAGACTGTCCACCAATATCCATTACAAACTCACCGACTCCCACAGCTATCTCGACTACAGCTCCTCACACCCCGCTTCCTGTAAGGACTCCATCCCATTCTCTCAGTTCCTTCACCTCCGTCGCATCTGTTCCGATGATACTACCTTCAAAAACAGTTCCTCTGACATGTCCTCCTTCTTCCTTAACCGAGGTTTTCCACCCACGGTCGTTGGCAGGGCCCTCAACCGTGTCCGGCCCATCTCCCGCGCATCCGCCCTCACGCCTTCTCCTCCCTCCCAGAAACATGATAGGGTCCCCCTTGTCCTCACTTATCACCCCATCAGCCTCCGCATTCAAAGGATCATCCTCCGCCATTTCCGCCAACTCCAGCATGATGCCACCACCAAACACATCTTCCTTTCACCCCCCCTATCGGCATTCCGTAGGGATCGCTCCTTCCGGGACACCCTGGTCCACTCCTCCATCACCCCCTACTCCTCAACCCCCTCCTATGGCACCACCCCATGCCCACGCAAAAGATGCAACACCTGCCCCTTCACTTCCTCTCTCCTCACCGTCCAAGGACCCAAACACTCCTTTCAAGTGAAGCAGCATTTCACTTGCATTTCCCCCAACTTAGTCTACTGCATTCATTGCTCCCAATGTGGTCTCCTCTATATTGGAGAGACCAAACGTAAACTGGGCAACCGCTTTGCAGAACGCCTGCGGTCTGTCTGCATGAATGACCCAAACCTCCCTGTCGCTTGCCATTTTAACACTCCACCCTACTCTCTTGCCCACATGTCTGTCCTTGGCTTGCTGCATTGTTCCAGTGAAGCCCAACGCAAACTGGAGGAACAACACCTCATCTTCCGACTAGGCACTTTACAGCCTTTCGGACTGAATATTGAATTCAACAACTTTAGGTCGTGAGCTCCCTTCCCCATCCCCACCCCCTTTCTGTTTCCCCCTTCCTTTTTTTTGCAATAAATTATAAAGATTTTCCTTTTCCCACCTATTTCCATTATTTAAAAAAAAACACCCCCACTTGAGTGCCCTACCATCCATTCTTAATTAGCACATTCGTTTAGATAATATCACCAACTTTAACTTTAACACCTATGTGTTCTTTTGTACCATTGTTGCTGACATCTTTTGATGATCTGCTTCTTTCACTGCTTGTTTGTCCCTACAACCACACCCCCCTCCCTCCACCTCCCTCTCTCTCTCTCTCTCTCTCTCTCTCCACCCCCCCCAACACACACACCTTAAACCAGCTTATATTTCAACTCTTTCTTGGACTCGAACTCAAGTTCTGTCGAAGGGTCATGAGGACTCGAAACTTCAACTCTTTTCTTCTCCGCCAATGCTGCCAGGCCTGCTGAGTTTTTCCAGGTAATTCTGTTTTTGTTTTTGTTTTGTACTGCTCCTGTAAAGTTGGTTGGTGGGAAGAGCTCATCAGGTTTATACATCACTTTCAAAAGAGGTTGCTATGGATTATAATGCAGTTATAAAGGATATTCTTAGTGCATATGAGTGGTCACTGAGGCATACAGGCAGAAGCTCCAAAACATAAAGAAACAACCTGGGCAGACCTATGTTGAATTTGAGAGGGTAAAGCAAAGTAATTTTGATTGTTGGACATGGGCATTAAAGTAGATACCACATATTAAGCTTTTAGGGGCTTAATTCTCCTTGAAGAATTTAAAAATTCACTTCCTCCAATAGTTAGAATCCATGTCAAAGATCAGAGGGTTACAACAACTCGACAGCTGACAAAATGAACCAGTCAATAAATCCAAATCCTTCTTCCTCCACACCCATAAACCTAAGTAGTATAGGAAGTGGGAGGGTGATAGGAAGGCAAGTAGCCAGGTGAGAGAAGGGACAGTTGGGAATGCTCCAGGACCATACTCAGACAGGAAAGTAAGATGCTGAGGGTGAAGGTGATGTTCGAAGGGCTTGTAACAAGGTGGGACATGTCCGTGCTGAATTCCGTAAGTAGCACGAGAAATTCATGGGACTTATTGGGGTATGTAAGGGCGATTCATAAAAAAGAGCTCCGACTGAAAACACAACAGATCAAGCTGTAGCGTTAACTACAGCTGTGAGTCCGAATGTAAACACAGCTGTGAGTTCAGGGGAGGTGACTAAGGTACATGGAGGTTATAAAGAATTTTTGTTGATAGGAAAAGTAATCCCTTATCCCTCCAATTAGACAAGAAGCCACTCAAACACATTTGCTGGGGAACGACATAACCTTTCCACAAGAGAGTGCATTGAAAGCCAAAGTTTTAATAAATAGTATTGATAGGGAGTATATTTATGTACCTTTGTACCTGGTGTCACCTGATGGTCTGGAATGGTGAAGGTAGGGGTTGTCCAGAAGTTACCTGAATTTGGAGTTATCTTACTCGTAAATGATTTAGCTGGAGTAAGATAGTAGCTTCTTCCACTATTATCCAAAACCCAAGTTAAAGAGATAGAGCAGTTACAGGAAAAGGTTCTGGGAATTTGTCCTTCATGTGTGAGCAATGGCTAAGCAAAGTTCATTATCAAAAGTCAAAGTAATACCACAGACAGGTATTTGGTTAGCTGAAACTTTCTTTAAAGACTTTAACAATCCAAAAGAGATGTTTAGTAAATCTTCTCTAATCAAGGCTCAATAAGCTGATCTGGAGTTAAGTAAGGTCGCACAATCAGCCCAAACTGAAGCCGAAGCTGAGGGAGTTCCAGAATATTATGTTAATCAGGGAATTCTGATGAGGAAGTGGACTTCCTCACAGACCTGCAGACGAAGAGTGGACAGTTGTTCATTAGATAGTGATCCAACCCAAATACTATAAAGAGATATGAAATTCCTATGGCAGGACATGTTTGGAGTTAGAAAACACAGGCGCAGATAAACTGACAGTTTTATTGGCCAGGCCTTCAAAAGGACTTGGTGCAGATTTGCAAAATGTGCCATACGCACCAGATGGTGGTGAAACTATGACCTACAGTCAAACCAGCACCCCTAATTCCCATACCAGTTTTGGAGGAATCATGTAGTAGGGTGTTAGTAGATTGTGTGGGACCATTACTTAAAACAAAAGCAGGACAGCAGTATATCCTTACTATTATGGATATGACAACTTGATTTCCAGAGGCCATCCCTTTGAGAACAATTACATCTAAGGTTGTGGTAGAGACATTAACTCAATGTTCTACTTGATATGGATTACTGATGGAAGTCCAGTCAGATTTAGGTTTCAATTTTATGTCTAAAATTTTTCAAAACATGATTAGTTGTTTGGTTATAAAACAGGTAAAAGTCCACAGCATCTCATCCACAGACAAGCTTTAGAAAGGTACTAACAAATTCTGAAAACAATGATTAAAACATATTGTCATGAATGGCCCCATGAGTGGGACCTGACTTTCATTTATGTGCCACCCAAGGTTCACCGTATGAATCTACCAGTTTTAGTCCTTTTGAATTAATTTAAATTACATGAAATAATTGGTCCTTTAATTAATCAAAGTTTTTAGGACAAAGGGACGAATCCTCTATGTTAAATTATGTGTCCATTTTCCAGGAACAGCTCACAGGAGTGAATGAAGGATTGGGTCTGTTTTTATTACTGCATTAACCATGCTGTAATCTATGTAGAATCTGGTTGATCTGTCAGGTTTAGACACTAACACTACTGGAGAACTCCTACTGCTTTGAATAGGTTCAATTGTTCAATTGGGTGATTTTTCAACATATGCTGAATTTCCGCTTTCACCTGAGCTTGTTTTTTTAGACTTAAACAATATGCAATATGGATGTTGTTTTATAGATTTCCCTACATCCGCATCATGCGTGGTTAAAGTTGTCCATCATGGTTTGTCCCTACAGATTCCTTTAAATTCTCTAAGCAACCTCACTAGATCTTCATGTTTCCTATCTGTAAGTTTGAGAAATGGTGTCTAACTGTCCTAATATTTCAGTGTTAGCTCAGCGAACAGGGGGAGGTTCAATTTGTGAACTGTCTAAGTCTCCTTCTGCCTCACTCTCACTGTATTTTTCATCCTCCACTATCCTTGCTACCTGCAAAGTGGCTCAAGAACATCTTAAAATTTCACAAACAAAGATGAAGGAATGGACAGGTAAGGAAGCTGAGTACCGAAAAGTACAACCGGGGGATGAAGTGTTAGTGTTATTGCCTTTCCAGGAGGATTAGCAAAGTAAATTATTTGATTGACATCCCAGATTGTAGGAAAAAGAATTAACTGTGTCATATCAATATGTTAAAACAATACCATTATAGGTAGGAGGAGGAGGACCAGGTATATCAGGTAGTAAGGATAGTGGGGACGAAAGAGACATTGAGAGTGAGGCATGAGGAGACTTAGACAATTGCCAAATTGAACCTCTTACTGTCCAGTTAGCTAACACTGAAAAATTAGGAGAGTTAGACACTATATTCTCATACTTAGAGGCGGGACAATGGAAAATCTAATGAGGTTAATTACAAAATTTAAAGGAATCTGTAGGAATAAATCAGGGTGGACAACTTTAGTCACGCATGATGTGGATGTAGGGAAATCTTCTCCTCTAAAACAACATCCTTATCATTTATGAATGGAAAAACAAGCTCAGGTGAAAGCGGAAATTCAGCATATGTTGGAAAATCACTTAATCGAACCTAATGAAAGCAGTAGTTCTCCAGTAGTGTTAGTGTCTAAACCTGACAGATCAACCAGATTCTGCATAGATTATAACATGGTTAATGCAGTAATAAAAACAGACTCCCACTCAATCCCTCATTTAGAAGATTGTACTGACAGGTTGGCAGTGTCACATTCCTTACTAAGATAGATTTATTGAAAGGATACTAGCAAGTACCTTTAACTCATAAGGCTTTTGACATGCCAAATGAGCTATACTAATGCCGAGTGATGCCGTTTGGGCTAAAAAATGCTCCAGCCCCTTTCCAAAGACTAATGAATCAAGTTATAACCAAGTGTTCCCAACTGTGTGGTTTACTTGGATGATGTATTCATTTACAGCAACATTTGGAAAGATCAATTAAAACAATTGGAAGCCCTATTTAAACAATTACTGTTGGCAGATCTCATAATAAACCTTGCCAAGAGTGAGTTCACGAAAGTGAGAGTAACTTATCCAGGGCATAGGGCATAGGGCAAGGGCAGGTGTTGCCAAGAACATCCAAAGTACAGGTTTTGATGGAATACCCTGCCCCTCAAACTAAAAGAAAATTCATGAGATTTTTAGGAATATGCGACTTCTGTTGCAAGTTTGTGCCAAACTCCAGCACAATAATTGCTCCACTAACAGATTTATTGCAAAAGGTGGCAAAGGTGGTATGGTCAAGAGAGTGCCAGACAGCTTCTGAGAATCTGAAGGAATTCGAACTAATGAACTGGTTTTGGCAGCCCTTAGCTTTATTAAACCCTTCAAGGTGGCAATCTATGCCAGTGACTTGAGATGGGTGCCCTGTTATGACCTCAATAAAAGATTTCAGCAATTTCCCTATGACAGAAGTCAAGCTAACTAGCCTGTAGTTTCCTGTTTTCTGTCTCCCTCCTTTCTTGAATACAGGTGTCACATTGACTATTTTTCAATTTGATAGGACCTTTGCAGAATTGAGGGAATTTTGGAAAATTAAAACCAATGCATCTACTACCTCAGTAGTCACTTCTTTTAAGACTCTAGGATAAATTCCATCAGGACGTAGGATTTTGTCAGCTTTTAGTTCTAATAATTTTCCTTTCCCCTTTCCTTGGTAATTGTAATTGTTTTAAGTTCCCCCCTCCTTTTCACCTCCTGGTTCACAATTATTTCTGGGATGTTATTTCTATCCTCCACAGTGAAAACAGACACAATGTATCCATTTAATTCATTCCCATTTTCTTACTTTCCATTATTAATTCCCCATTCTCACTCTCCACAGCACCAATGCTTACTTTACTTTTTTTTCTTTATAAATACCTGCAGAATCTCAATATTCATTTTTTAATATTTCTCAATAGCTTTCTCTCGTACTCTAATTTCTCCCTCCGTATTAATCTTTTGGTCATTCTTTGCCATTCCTAATATTCTGTCCAATGTCATGGTCTGTCACCCACGTTTGTGGAATTATATGCTTTACCTTTCAATTTAATACTATCTTTATCTTCCTTAGTTAGACACAGATGGTATGTCCTTTCCTTAAAATCTTTCTTTCTCAGTGGAATATATTTTTCTGACTATTCAGAAATGTCTCCTTAAATGTCTGCCATTGCATCCATACTTACCCATCCTAATTTTCCAGTTCACTTGAGCCAGCTCTGTCTTCATGCTGTCATAATTGTCCTTATTTAAGTCTAAAACACTAGCCTTAGATCCACTCCTCTCTCCCTCAAATTGAATGTGAAATTCAATCATATTATGATCACTACAATCACTACTACTGATCACTATGAAGTAATTAATTAATCCTGACTCACTTTCCATTACCAGATCTCATATAGCCTGCTGTCTGGTTGGTGCTAGAATGTGCTGATCTAATAAACTATCTCAAAAACACACTATGAACTCATCATCCAGACTTTGAATGGTTCTGACTCTCTTAGCAGAATAGCTACCAGGAAAAGTTAGATGAATTAAAATCACTTCTATCTCCTGGTTAATAAAAGTGCTGATCCCACCCCCTGAACTCCTGACTACCCTTCCGACTAATCCCCACACCCCCAATAATCACCCCAACCACTTCAAGACCCCCTGACTACCTCCCACCTCCTGATGACCAACCCAATGCCCCAATTATCACTCCCATCCCCGACTAAACTCCTGTCCGCCCGACTACCCCCAATCCCCAATTATCCCTCGGATCCACTGACTACCCCCGATTACACCTCACCCCCCAACTACCCCCAAACTGTCCTCATCCATTTCAAATACTCTCTGACTACTCTCCCATTCCCTCTAGGGACCAATAATCAGCAAATAAACTATGAGAAATATCTAGAGTTTTGCCTGTGGTTGTTTAATTCATGAGAACTCGCTTAACCCGCTTTGAATGGCTATCTATTGCAATGAACAGCTGTAGCCCTTCAAATTCTGTGAAATCTATGTGCAGCCTCTGTAGCTTCTTCTTAACCCTTTGACATGTTCTACTGTTTCAGTCTCTTGTGGCAATTTGTGTATTTATGTATATAATAAAAACCAGGTTAAAAGAATTTGCTTTTGTACCAGACCTACCACATTCTCAAAAGTCAAAACTGAGACTCTGAGATATTATCCTTCACTCACATTTGTCAACACATGCATATTCAATTTTTCCAAACATAAAATATTATCAAAACGAGGTTTTGACAATATTTCCACCAGCTTTCAAACAGATAACTTTGGGATGGTGTTAATCCCTACACTGCAAATGCACTAGGAGCACCCTGGAGAGCAGAGATAGAATGCTAAACAGTGCAGACATGTAGTTCATTCAGCAAATTCCTTTGTAGAGGCAGCTCAAAGTTTGTAGGAGACAAGTGGGTGGAATAGAATGTTTGGGTGACCAAACAGTACAGTTCAGAACTACTCTCCCAACTGCTTGCAACTTGTATTTTATGGAACAGGGCCAAACACGCTATTGGGTGGGCACTATAAGCCCCAAACAGTCAGAGAGAGATAGAGGATCAAATATGTAATCAAATTTCAGAGAAGTGTAAGAATAATAAGGCAGTAATAGAGGGGATTTTAAATACCCAAATATTAACTGGGATAGTTTTAGTGTGCAAGGTAGAGAGGGAGCAAAATTCTTAAACTGCATCCAGGAGAACTTTTTTTAGCCAGTATGTAGAAAGCCCAACAAGGGAGGGGGCAGTTCTGGGCCTAATATTCGGAAATGAGCCCAGGCAGGTGGAAAGCATATCAGTAGGGGAGCATTTGTAGACAGCGACCATAATTGTTAGATTTAGGATTGTTATGGAAAAGGATAAGGATGGTCCATGAATATAAACTGAGGAAAGGCTAGTTTTACTAAGACGAAATACAATTTGGCCCAAGTGGACAGGGAGCAGCTACTTGAATATAAAACTGTGTCAGAGCAGAGGGAGGAAATAGTGAGAGTACAGGGCAAATATGTTCCTGTGAAGACAAAGGGCGGGACCAAGTCTGGAGAACACTGGATGTCAAGGGACATAAAGGCTCGGATGAAGAAGAAAAGAGAAGCTTATGGCAGATACCAAGGGTTCAATATAGCAGAGTCCTGAGAGGAGTATAAGAAGTGCAAGGGGGAAATTAAAAAGGAAATTAGGAAAGCTAAGAGAGTGCATGAGAAAGCATTGGTGAATAGAATAAAGGAAAACCCAAACAGATTTTTTAAATATATAAAGAGAAAGAGAATAACTAGGGAAAATTAGGGACCATAGAGGTAATCTATGTGTGGACCCAGCTGACATGGGCACAGTCCTCAATGAATACTTTCTGTAAGTGTTCCAAAGGAAAAGGACAACGCAGGTATGGGACCAGGGTGGAGGACTGTGAAATATTAGAGGAAATTAACATAGAGAGAAAGTACTAGCGGGTTTAGTGGCCTTAAAAGTAGATAAATCCTCAGGCCAGGATGAGATGTATCCCAGGCTGTTGAATGAGGCAAGGGAAGAGATATCAGGAGCCCCGGCAGTAATTTTCAAATGCTCTTTGACCACAGGTGAGGTGCCAGAGCATTGGAGGACTGCTAACATTGTCCCATTATTGAAAAAGGGAGGAAGAGTTAGACCATGAAATTACAGACCAGTCAGTCTAACCTCAGTGGTGAGGAAGTTACTAGAAAATATTCTGAGGACAGAATTTCTCTACATTTGGGCAGACACGGGATTAATCAGGGATAGTCAGCATGGATTTGTTCAGGGAAGGTCGTGTTTGACAAATTTGATTGGATATTTTGAGGAGGTAGCCAGGAGTGTTGATGAGGATAATGCATTTGATGTGGTCTACATGGATTTTAACAAGGCTTTTGAAAAGGTCCCTCATGGGAGACTGGTCAAGAAAGTAAGAGCCCTTGGGATCGAAGGCAAAGTGGCATGTTGAATCCAAAATTGGCTGAGAGGCAGAAAGCAGAGGGTGATGGTAGAGGCATGTTTCTGTGACTGGAATTCTATTTCCAGTGGGGTTCCACAGGGCTCGGTGCTGGGGCTCTTGCTGTTTGTGGTTTACATAACTGATTTGGACTTAAATGCCAGGGGTATGATCAAGTAGTTTGCGGATGACATGAAAATTAGGAGGGTGGTAAATAGTGAGGAGGATAGCCATAAACTGCATAAGGATATCAATGGGCTGGTCAGGTGGGCAGAGCAATGGCAAATGGAATTCAACCTAGAAAAGTGTGAGATAATACACCTGGGAATGGCTAACAAGGCAAGGGATTACACTATGAATGGTAGAACCCTGGAAAGTACTGAATATCAGAGGGACCATGGTGCGCATATCCACAGATCCCTGAAGGTGGTAGGGCAGGTATTTATGAAGGTGGTTATGAAGGCATATGGGATACTTGCCTTCATAAGCCAAAGCATAGAAAACAAGGACAGGGAGGTTATGCTGGAACTGTACAAAATGCTGGTTAGGCAACAGCATTTCTGGTCAGCGTGCAGTTCTGGTCACCACATTATAGGAAGAATGTGATTGCACTGGAGAGGGTGCAGAGGAGATTCACCAGGATGCTTCCCGGGCTGGTTAGTCTGAGCTATGAGGAAAGATTGGATAGCCTGGGGTAGTTTTCCGTGCAGCAGCTAAGGTTGAGAAGGGACCTTATAAGATTGTGAGAAGCATGGATAGGGTGGATAGGAAGGCACTTTTTTTCCATTAGTAGAGGGGTCAATAACCAATGGGCATTAATTTAAGGTGAGAGGTAGAAGGCTAAGAGGGGAGTTGAGGAGAAATTTCTTCACCCGGAGGGTGATAACTCACTGCCTGAAAGGGTGGTTGAGTCAGAAACTCTCGTAACATTTAATAAGTATTTAGATATTCACTTATGGTTCCATAGCTTCCAGGGGTATGGATCAAGCGCTGGAAAATGGGACTAGTGTGCTCAGTTCTTTGTTTACTGATGCAGATATGATGGGCCAAATAAGTCTCCTTTTGTGCTGTAAATGTGTTTGAGTCTATTTCAAGAGGGGGTTCAAATTTCAGGCGCTATGTGGTGCCGCTGAGTCGCATTGGTGTTTTTTCGACAAATATGATTCACTGTTACGACCAGGACTACATTTAAAATGAAGTGGGCTGCAGATCCCATCTCTTTTTTTCCATTAAATATTTGGCTGCAGTTCTTTCTGGGCTATTTGCAATTAAGGACTGAATTTTACCCTCTCAAGTTGTCTCCATCTCGTCTGCTGACCCGCAATTTTAATTCTCTGTCCTCGCCCGGCTTCTCTGAATCTCGCTACTCCAAGCTGGTTTTCTTACTGCATCAGTGCTCCTTCAATGGAAAGATGAGGGTGCTACCTCTACAAGTGCGCCTTCCGATTGGTGGACACAGCTGTCCTCGTTGTGTCATCACCCAACTAATTCCCTGGATGGAAAGCGAGGGGCTAAAAGGGCGGGGCCTCAGCAGAGCTGAAAACTCAGACATTTAAACCACCTGGAGAAAACTTGTCGGGATACCAGGGTGCTTACGGATTAACCTGGACGGTCCCAGCCAAACCTACATATCTAGTGACTCTAACCATACCTTGCTTTACACCTGAGTATTTGTGTCTGCAACGATATCACAGCTGTCAAGCTTCCTTGCCTTCAGCAATGGCTTTTCCTATAATTGGCAGCACCGTCTCCTCCATGTAGGCGCGCCTCTCCCCGCCCCATAGTTCCTGTTGCCTTTGCTTTTGCACCATTTCCTCCTGCAAGTTACAGGGAATTGTGTCAGTGAATGTGGTGCAAATGTTGGGTGATGTGAACTGTCGGTTTGAATAGCAAATGCATGCAATCTGTAAGATGTGGGTTTGAGGGTGAGGTGAAGTATATGAATATCAGGTGTGAGTTCTGGTTAATAGATTGTTGGTAGTGACTGATGGTAGTGTGGTGAATTGAGCCTTGTGTGACGCATCCACAGTTCCTTGTTGCACAGTATGAGGTCAGTACTTCCAGCAGCCACAATGCACCAGTCCACTGGAGTTTAAATGAGGAAGAGGTGTCTTGATTGAAACATATAAGATCTGAGGGGTCTTGACAGGGTGGATGTTGATAGGATGTTTCCCCTTGCGAGAGAATCTAGAATTAGCGGTCACTGTTTAAATCTAAGGGGTCGCTCATTTAACACAAGAGATGAATATTTTCTCTGAGCATTGTAAGTCTTCGGAGCGCTCTTCCTCAAAAGGCAGTGGAAGTAGAGTCTTTGAATACTTTCAAGGCAGAGCTAGATAGATTCTTGATTAACAAGCAGATGAAAGGTTATCGGGGGTAGGCAGGAATGTGGAGTTGAGGCTACATTCAGATCAGCCATGATCTTATTGAATAGCAGAGCAGGCTCGAGGGGCTTAGTGGTCTACTCCTGCTCCTAATTCGTATGTTTGTATGTGCCCTCCAAGAAGTACAGGCTGTTTTAAAGAGGTGCAAGAAACAAACAATATGGGCTTCAACCCTGCTGATATCAATGAACAGCATGCTGCACTCCAGCTGTGCAGCAAACATATTAATGAGCAGGCAGCATGAAGGTGACATGCTGCTTGTATACATTGAACCATGCACAGGCTAATTATGCAGCACAATTGCCATGCCAATTTTGAGGGCCTGAATCAATTTCAATGCACAAGTCACCGGCTGGTTGAGTTTGACTGAATGTCATTGACCTGAAATTGACTGGTACATTAGCAACTGACTGCTAATGATTCGGTGTCCAGCTCTCACTGGGAAAATGAATTTACTAAAGTAAATCAGAGCTAATTGCAATGCCCCCCCCCACCTTTTCTCTTCTGGAACAAGATAAAATTGTTGCTGTACCCAAAGGGCCCTAGATTCAACATTTCTCTGAATGTATACATCACAAAAATAATTTATGCTCCTATCACAAATACTGGGTTTTGTCATCCTGCCAGAGCTTTTGGAATTCCCAAATTTCCCTTTTAGGTGAATCTAGTTAAAAGCAAATACAAGAGATTTCCTACCCTTGTCCCCACCAACATTCCCATCAGAGGATTAAAAAAAAGGGACATGGCAGCCAAACTCTGGAAAATGAAACTGGTCTTGTAAATTTTAAAGAATGCACTGTGATTGGTCACCAGAGCACAAACAGGGAAACAGATGACTGTTTAAAAGTGAATGCATTTAAAGAGCATTTGGTAGACCATAGAATAGACCTAGATCTTTGGGTAGTGTCACTGAGGTGCATTTGATGCTGACTGTGATTTAGCCTGCCTCCTTCCTATTTAATGCTGCAGTTTCTGAACCTCCAATGCCATCTCGAGCTGCGATGCAGGGATGAACAGAGTCAGGAGGCAAATTGTCAGATGTAATTTCAGCACAGCCACACCCCCTTTCTCATCATGAACTGAAGACACGCCCCAGAAGTTCATTGACATTGGCTTTGAATGGGGCTGAGCCTCCAAAACTGCACAGCCTCAGCCTCCTGATGTTGTTTAACTCTTCCCTCATTCCCGAATAATCTTCACCCCCTCTCTCCCCGAAAACGTTCAAACTCCCTTCCCGATAATGTTCAAACCCCCTCCCTCCCACCCTCCCTGACACATCCAAACCCCCTTCCTCCCCAACAACGTTCAAACCCCCTCCCTCCCCAACAATGTTAAAACCCCACCCGACAATGTCCAAATCCACCCCCCCCTTCCTCCCCGACAATGTTCAAACCCCCTACCTCCCTTTCTCCCCGACAACGTTCAAACCCCCTCCCAACAATATCCAAACCCCCTCCCTTCCTCCCCGACAACGTTCAAACCCCCACCCGACAATGCCCAAACCCCCTCCCTTCCTCCCCGACAACGTTCAAACCCCCTACCTCCCTTTCTCCCCGACAACGTTCAAACCGCCTCCCAACAATATCCAAACCCCCTCCCTTCCTCCCCGACAACGTTCAAACCCCCACCCGACAATGCCCAAACCCCGTCCCTTCCTCCCCGACAACGTTCAAACCCTCTCCCTCCCCAACAACGTTCAAAACCCCACCCGACAATGCCCAAACCCCCTCCCTTCCTCCCCGACAACGTTCAAAACCCCTCCCTCCCCGACAATGTTCAAACCCCCTTCCAACAATGTCCAAACCCCTTCCCTTCCTCCCCGTCAACGTTCAAATCCCCTACCTCCCCGACAACGTTCAAACCCCCTCCCTGACAATGTTTAAACCCCCTCTCTGACAATATTCAGACTCCCTCCCTCCCTGACAATGTTCAAACCCCTTCCCTCCTCGGCCCCTGACAATGTTCAAACCCCCTCCCTCCCTGACAATATTGAAACCCAGTGCCTCATCCCCCAAAAATGTTCACTCCCTTATCCCTTACCCCCAACAATATTCTCACCTCCTGAACGGACAATTTTTACCCCTCCTTTCACCTCCAAGTGTTCATCACCCCTCCAATGGTATTCATGCCCATCGCCCTGGCAATTTTCACCTCTAAAGCTCACTTCCCTGATAATGCTCAAACACCTTCCTCACCCCCATAATATATTTACCCCTCAACCTGACAGTGTTTACTCCCTTACCTCCAACAATGTTCACCCCCTGGCAATGTCCACTACTCCTTTCAGCCCCAACAGTATTCACCCCTCGCACCCCATGAAAATGCTCAATTACCTCCCTGCTTAACTTCCTGACAATGCTGACTGTTCTGACATCGGCCAGATTAATAGTTTAATTGTAATAATTTTTTTTTCACTTAGTTCTGTTGAAGGGTCATGAGGACTCGAATCGTCAACTGTACTCTTCTCTGCCGATGCTGCCAGACCTGCTGAGTTTTTCTAGGTATTTATGTCCCAATGAAGTACTTGTCTTGGTTGCTGGTCCTGTAAAAGTTCTGCACACTAACTGAGGTTAAAGCAAATTTTAAAGCACAATCTTGCCTTTTTCTTTTCATGTACAGTGCAAGCATCCTGTGACCTCTGTGGGATAGGGGTAGTGGGTAAGGGGGAGAGAACATTGTTGAAATGTGCCTTTAAGAAATGGAAACATGACATCGCAAGGAGGGAAGTGTGTCATGTGAATCAGCCTTTGATTCACTTTTGCTTTAGAGCAGAGCACACACACACAGCTCTTCTGCATTAGCAGAAGTCATTAGACTTCAAATGTTCTCCCAACTTATAAATGTTCCCATGTGTCCAGTCGAAATAAATGAACCAACAACATGTTCACACTATCGTTTCTGAGCCAGTGGTGTCTCTATCATTATAAAAACACAACATGGTTCTCACTGGTGTTCAAACAGCGTGGCAGCAAGATACAGGTATGACATGGTGAACAGCCTTAGATCATGCTACATGGCATGAGCCGACCCTTAATGTTTTCATCAGACTGCAACGAATATGCAGCATCAGAGAATGCTGAAATCACAGCATGGTGGCTGCACAGAAAAGCTTTGAAGATGCAGTGCCAGGACAGTGCTGTAGTAAATATATGGTAAGCAGATGGATCCCTTGTGGTGAGATTGCAGTGCATAGCCAGTCAATCAGTCAGTGGGTGTGACAGCATATCGAGAGGCCCAGCACTGGGTTAGCTCAGTCAGGAAAGGAGAGTGACCAGGATGTGGGCCCGATTTATAGTAAGCAAGGGAGAGGCAAACAAAAAAAAAGTAAGAAAAATCTGGCCGGAGAAGATTCTGACTATAACAGGTGGAACTTAAGAAAAGTCCGTGAAAGCGGCTACAGTGAAACTAACTCTAGGGACTATAGGAGAAGGAAAGTCAAAGGGATATTGTCAAAATGCCCACATAATTCCCCAGTCTGAATTGGGATGCAGCTGACCTACAATACAAATTCAACTTGTTTAAATAGCATAAAGAGCTACACTTTCTTGATTTAGGTGTGTCTGAACTAGACAAGCAAGACATAAAAGTTCGCCTACCAATTGGGAATGAAGGTCTACACAGGCAGAACATGTCAGAAGAGTTAAATGATCTCCAATAGATATGGACTACATTGGAAGACCGGTTCACTATCAGGTTAAACTTCCATGTTCATTGATTAGAGTTAATTTCATGCTGACAACAGCCTACAGAATCCATAAATCACTTCAACAACAGATGCAGAGAAAAGAGTACATTCTGTGAATTTTCAAAGGCAGAGCTAGCAGACAGGATTGTTGAGTTGGTGATTGCATCCTCTCTCATGGAAATGTTCCAGAAAGACCTGCTAGACAAGCCCAAAACGTATAGCATAAAAGAACTACTCAAGGATGGGCATAAGTATGAAGCAATTCTTGCAGCTTAAAGGCCCTAAGTACAACCCCAACTAGTGACACACACACTAGAACGCTCAAACGTAGCAAGATATATAGAAGGCATGGTCCTCTGTATGCAGCAAGGAAATGCCTAGCTTTCCAGCAATTCTGGAATCTGGCAAAAAGGACCATTGGCAGCGGCAGTGCACTCGAGCAGAGGCTGATGTAGCTACAAAGAGCTGTGCACTGATCCAAACACAATGGCTAACTTCTAGCAGTAAGAATGACCATCTGGTATCCCACCAGAAACATATACATGAGGTGATTGACAAACCAAAGCATGACAATGGTGCGCACGATGAGGTGAAGAACAGTGAACATGTTTCACACTGTCAATTTTGTGGAAAAAGTGCATGCTGTCACATCATCCAAAATGTTTGCAAAGATTCAAATTACCTGCCCTCAGAAAGTCGGTAACTACTCTTTATTGGCCAAGATTAACACAGGGGAAAGTGCCAACATCTAACCTCTGCAAATTCCAAAAGACATGTATCCACAGACATAGAAGGCCATGGTGAAACCTACTACTGTGCAACTTTCAGTGTACAACACTTCACTAATTCGCAGCATCCATTGTCTTGGAGTGCAAGTACAATCAATCCACCTGGGTGTCATAGATGGTCTACATCATGGAAACTAAAGGCCCAGTAACTGTACATCTATCGGCATGTCATGAACTCAAATTAGTGACAATTCATTGACTCAGTCAGACCTCATAGAGCAGATCGACCTCATCACCTCAGTTCATGACCTAACATCGAAATATCGAGAATGTTTCAACAAAATTGCCAGTTTCAAGGGAGCTGCAATGTTACGCTTATAGAAGACCGCAAGTCCATCAATTGATCTGCTACATCTTGCACAAAGCAAATGGCAGCAATTACAAGAAGAAATGGTGAAAGATTCCACATCATAGAAACTGTGGAAAATCATCATTGAGGGATGACCTGATTCAATTTAACATGTCCATGAACATGTGAGACCATTTTGGCATTATTGGGATGAGCAAGGCAACTCCCATGGAGTCATTTTTAAAGGTTGTCATGTTATCATACCAGAATCTTTCAAGCCTTACATTCTTCAACAACTCACACATAGGTATAGTTTGGAAGAGAAATCTTGCAAGAGAGAGAGTCTACTGGCCGGGTATGAACAGTGACATTGAAATCATTGTCAAGAACTGTGAGGCATGTCAAAAGCATATGCCAAGTTAGCACACACAACCACTGATTCCACATGAAGCACCGACCAAACTTGGGCCAAAATCGCATCTGACCTCTTTCATATCCATAGCAATGACTGGAGCCAATGGGAATCAGGGGGAAAACTCTCCAGTGGTTGGAGTCATACCAGGCACAAAGGAAGATGGTTGTGGTTGTCGGAGGTCAGTCATCTCAGCTCCAGGATATTACTGCAGGAGTTCCCCAGGGTAGTGTCCTCAGCTAGCCATCTTCAGCTGCTTCATCAATGATTTGCCTTCCATCATAAGGTCAGAAGTGGGGATGTTCATTGATGATTGCACAATGTTCAGCACCATTTGTGACTCCTCAGATAATGAAGAAGTCGATGGACAAGACCTGGACAGTATCCGGGCTTAGGCTGACAAGTGACAGTAACATTCACGCCACACGAGTGCCAGGCAATGACCATCTCCATCAAAAGAGAATCTAACCATCAGCCCTCAATGTTCAATGGCATTACCATCACTGAATCCCCCACTATCAATATCCTGGGGGTCACCATTGACCAGAAACTGAACTGCACTAGCCATATGTGGCTACAAGAGCAGATCAGAGGCTAGGAATCCTACGACAAGTAACTTGCCTCATGACTCCCTAAAGCCTGTCCACAAGTCAGGAGTGTAGTGGAATACTCTCCACTTTCCTGGTTAAGTGCAGCTCCAACTCGGGAAGCTTGACACCCTCCAGGGACAAAGCAGCCCGCTTGATTGGCACCCCTTCAACAAACATTCACTCCCTCCACCACCGACACACAATGGCAGCATGTGCACCATATACAAGATGCACTGCAGGAACTCAGCAAGGCTCCTTAGACAGCACCTTCCAAACCCATGGCCACTACCATTTAGAAGGACAATGGCAGCAGACACATACGAACACCACCACCTGGAAGTTCCCCTCCAAGTCACTCACTTTCCTGATTTGGAAATATATCGCTGTTCCTCCACTGTTGCTGGATCAAAATCCTGGAACTCCCTGCCTTACAGCACTGTGGGTGTACCTACATCACAGGGAGTACAGTGGTTCAAGAAGGCACCTCTCACGACCAGCATCTCCAGGGCAACTAGGGATGGGCAATAAATGCTGGCTTAGCCAGCAATGCCCCCATCCTGTAAACGAATAAACAATATGTTCACCCTGCGAATAAATCCTGGTCCACTAATCAAGCACCACCAAAACTCTTATTTGTCATGGCACCTTCCTGTGAGCAGTCACTCTTAGTCCCACATTCCTGCTATTTCTTTATAACCTTGTAAGTTCCTCATTCTCAAATATCTGTCCAACTTCCTCTTAAAATTATTTATGGGATCAGCTTCTACCATCTGATCAGGTACAGTGTTCCAGTTCCTGACAATTCTCTGAGTGAAAACCCGCCCGTGATCATTTGCCAATGATTGTAAGTCTATGACTTCCAGTTATTGGCCTACTTGATAGAGGACATTCTTTTTCTCTACCTACACTATTGAAGCATCATTATCTTTAAAACCTTGATCAGATTACCTCCTAAGCTTACTGCTCTTGGACAAACATTCCTAACTTTTCCTGAAGCCCCTCATTCGTGGTAGCATCCTAGTAACTCTCCTCCTAGTTAAATCTATTCTGATGCACTCACATCTTTTTTGAAGTCTGATGCCCACAACAATCAACATTGTTCCAGCTGAGACCTAACCAGTGATTATACAGCTCTGGCATGATCTCTTTGGTTTTTGTATTTCATTTCTCTATTTACAGGACCCAAAGGAAACAATATGCTTCTTAAACATCTTTTCAACTTGCCTAAGAATTTGTGAATATGGACAACAATATTTCACTGCTCAGCTATGTTTTTCAACAATTATTCAGGCACAATTTATATTTAAGAAATGTAGGCTCTCTTCTTGATTGACTCATGGCAAATACAAGGCAGGTGCAGTATAATCTGGCTGAGTGTGAAGTTATCCACTTTGTGGGAAAACAGAAAGGAAGAGTATTATTTAAATGCTGATAAATTGGGAAATGTTACTGTACAAAGGGACTTGGGTGTCCTTATACACCAATCACAAAAAGCTACCATGCAGGTGCAACACGCAGTTAAGAAGGGAAATGGTATTCATTGAGCGAGGACTTGAGTACAGGAGCAAGGATGTCTTAATGCAGCTATACAGGGCCTTGGTGAGACCACACTTGGAGTATTGTGTGCAGTTTTAACCTCCTTACTTTAGAAAGGATAAACTTGCCATAGAGGGAGAGCAGCAAAAGTTCACTGGCCTGATTCCTGGGATGGCAGGATTGTCGTATGAGGAGAGATTGGGTCGACTAAGCCTGTATTCACTGGAGTATAGAAGAATGAGAGGGGATCTCATTGAAAAGTATAACATTCTGACAGGGCTAGACAGATTGGATGCAGGGATGATGTTTCCTATGGCTGCGTTGGAGGGGGAGCGTGGTGGTGGTGGGGGGGGTGGTGGTGTGTGGGCGGTGGTGGGGTAGGGTGTCTAGAACAAGGGGTCACAATTTTTGGATATGACGTTGGCCATTTAGGGCCAAGATGAGGAGAAATTTCTTCACTCGGAGGGTGGTGAACCTATGGAATTCTCTACCACAGAAGGCTGTGGAAGCCAATCACTGAATATATTTAAGAAGGAAATAGATAGATTTCTGGACTCTAAAGGCGTAAAGGGGGAGAGAGTGGGAGTATGGCATTGAGGTAAAGGATCAGCCATGATCATATTGAATGGTGGAGCAGGCTCAAAGGGCCAAATGATCTATTCCTGCCCCTATTTATTATGTTTCTTTGACTCATACTTTTCCAAACAGCACACTGACTTTCTACATTTGTTCTCCCAAACTGCACCACTTCACATTTTTGTACATTGAAAACTATCTTCCATGCTTCTGCTCATTTCGCCACTGTGAGGGAACTAAGGATATTTTTATGGCTATTTCCAAATTTTTAAAAACTGGATGAAAATTAAAATGATCAAAATCATGTCTGTCTGTGACACTCGAACAAAAAGAGTACCATGGCAGTATCACAGAAATTTGCATCCCGTTCTCTCTGAAGAGACACTATGACACCCTGTGGGCTACAGAGACCAAATCAAAGAAAACTTTGCAAAGGCCATCTGCATTTCATAAGCCAGGCTGGCCAACTGGAGCCTATCCATTTGCTAGGACAAAGGACCCCAGAATCTTTCTTTCAAGTCTTAATGGTTTAACAATCGTAGGGACCCAGATAGAGGGATACACATCCTTTGTCAAAGCCAGAGCAGAGAGGTTGGACATGGACCTAGTTTGTGGAACTACTAATATTGCCTTGTGGAACTGCAAACTCAGTCTGCCATTTTACTATCTACAAGCAGCTTCACGGAAAAGGGGCTTTGCCTAAATTGAATACCTAACCCCATCTACACTGTTTCTGCTGGAACTTCTGTACCATTGCCAACAACATTGATTCATTGCTGTATGCCTATCTCATCACCTGAAGTCAACTCTACATGATAAGTGAATTCTACAGCATTAATTTGCAGCCTGCTGAACTCCCTGAATGAATACCTAATTGGACTTTGATTCTGGACTCTGGAACAAACACGAAACAATAATTTATTTTCTCTGTGGTCTTTGAATCAGAATCATGGAATCACAGTGCAGAAGAGGCCCTTCGGCCCATCAAGTCTGCACCGACACGTGAGCAACACCTGACCTACCTACCTAATCCCATTTACCAGCACTTGGCCCATAGCCTTGAATATTATGATATGCCAAGTGCTCATCCAGGTACTTTTTAAAGGATGTGAGGCAACCCGCCTCCACCACCCTCCCAGGCAGCGTGTTCCAGACCGTCACCACCCTCTGGGTAAAAAGGTTTTTCGTCATATCCCCCTAAACCTCCTGCCCCTCAGCTTGACTTATGCCCCTTCGTAACTGACCCTTCAACTAAGGGGAACAGCTGCTCCCTATCCACCCTGTCCATGCCCCTCATAATCTTGTACACCTCGAGCAGGTCGCCCCTCAGTCTTCTCTGCTCCAACAAAAACAACCCAAGTCTATCCAACCTCTCTTCATAACTTAAATTTTTCATCCCAGGCAACATCCTGGTGAATCCCTTCTGCACCCCCTCCAGTGCAATCACATCCTTCCTATAATGTGGTGACCAGAACTGCACACAATACTCCAGCTGTGGCCTCACCAAGGTTCTATACAATTCCAACATGACCTCCCTACTTTTGTAATCTATGCCTCGATTGATAAAGGCAACTGTCCCATATGCCTTTTTCACCACCGCACTAACATGCCCCTCTGCCTTCAGAGATCTATAGACACACACGCCAAGGTCCCTTTGTTCCTCAGAACTTCCTAGTGTCATGCCTTTCATTGAATACTTCGTTGTCAAATTACTCCTTCCAAAGTGTATCACCTCATACTTTTCAGGGTTAAATTCCATCTGCCACTTATCTGACCCTTTGACCATCCCGTCTATACCTTCATGTAGCCCAAGACACTCAATCTCACTGTTAACCACCCGGCCAATCTTTGTGTCATCCTTTGCCCTGTAAATCTTTCTTTTCTCTATCCCTCTTTTACCGAATGAGGGCACAAGGGGCGACATGGCGACTGTCCTCCTGTATTTTGACTGTGTGAAAATAAACTAATCCTTTAAGATCACCCTATTGTGAGTTTGTTGTGGGGTTATTAAAAGAAATTGGATCACACCAAAACTGTTGGATTATGAAATCCGCCACTGTTTACAAAGGAGAAAACAAATCAAAAACAGCCTTCTATTTACAGGCGGATGGCGAGAGGAGAAATCAGGGCTCTCTAAATTGACACCCCCTCCTGTCCATAATACTACCGTCTACATCATCATGAAGCATATAACAATCGTCATCAATATCTATCACTTTTCCAAGTTTTGCATCATCTGCAAACTTTTTAATGTTCTCCCTGCACCCAAGCTTAGGTCATAGATAAAGATAGAAAAGAGTAATGGACCTAAAACTGATGCTTGGAACCACATTGGCAAACCATTTCCCAGTCTTAAAATCATACATCCACCATGACAGTCCGCTTCCTGTCACTCAGACAATTTTGTATGCATACGATCACTTTCCCCTTAAATTTTAAGACCTTGAATATAATCTACCTGCATTATGCTACTCCTAAAGTTACACACCAGTTGTACATTCAAGTAGAGAAACATTTTACAATTTACAAATGCAGCTGACCTTTTTCCAGGGAGCCTTTTTGGCCATATGAGTGAAGTCAATGATAAAGTGCACACAAAGAAACCCAGCGATGACACCAAATGATGACTTTGCTGCTTGGCTGTCTTCATCAGTGATGAAAGGTAGGCAGGAATGTGGAGTTGAGGTTAAAATCCGATCAGCTATAATCTTATTGAATGGCGGAGCAGGTTTGAGGGGCCGAGTGGCCTACTCCTCCTAATTTGTCTGTTCATATGTGAAGTTGATAAAATATTTGGTATGATTAAATAAGGCATAGGTCACTTCTGTTATGTACCTTTGTGTGCCAGTTTATGAGATACCACATATGTTGCCAGTCATGCTCTGGAAGCCACCGTTGGTTCAGAAATTGAGTGCTGATGTAACCATGAGGGCCACTAGCATGAGGCTCTCACCAAACCCACAGGGCTGCACATCTTGATGAACAATCCAACATTTGACCATTTCCTGGGACATCTACTGACACCTCTGGCATCCCCTCTCACACCTGGAGGTATTTGTTCTTGTCCTCCGGATGTATTGATGTGCCAACATCTGTCTTTGCTGATGTCTTCCCTGGATGTCTGCATCCAGGCCAGACTGGTGCTGCCTGCTGTTGGCCTTGTGGCAGCCTCAGTTATTGGACAGTAAGAGCTCTCCTTCTTCACATTCTCTCTTCCTGCTTTCAAGGTTGCAAGAATACGACCGATGGTTATGTAGTAATTGCCCTTTTTGAAGAGGGCAGACATACATGTGAGAACATGCTTGTCTATGATTCTCATCCACATAACTATTTATTATGGAATCTCTTTATCGGCCAGTTGTGCACAACATGAGCTCCACCCACCCAAAACAATCCTCCTCCCACTTCAATTGAGCTTACATTCAGAAACATTACATTTGAAACAAGAGCCTAACATGATGGTGTGTGTGACTTTTAAGACCCATTCCTGTACTTTCTACTCTCCTCCTGTCACCCTCGTGCTTGCCTGCGTCACCCTTGACCTACCCAACAAAGCCTTTCCTCTCCCCTTTGCTACCATTTAACCTTCAGCCCCCCATCAGACCAGATCCAATTACCTTTTCCCTGTGCATTCCATCTCTTCCCCCTATGCCTATACCCGTAACCATCCCAAAGCCCGCTCTGACCCTGAACCCTCCCATTATCCTGCCGTATGCTTTTGTTCAGTCCTGTGACTCACCGCATGAGACCTTCCAATAACCAAGCCTGACACTGAATCTGCCCCATACCAGATACAATTCTCCCTTTTGAATGTGACCACCACCTCCACCACCCAGCATCCTCAATTCAACCCTCACGACTCCCATATTTAATAGCACTTAACACCCCCCACTTTAGGCCCATCATCCATCTTTCAATCCCTGTCTTAATCAGCACCCTGCCTCCAACTTTACAGGACCACCACAGTCAGGACTGCAGGCTCTTCCCTCCACCTCACTTCCCTGCACCCGAACACGGGGTTCAACATGGAAAACTGCTTTCCAGGGTCACAATTGCACAAAGCCGACAGGTGTATGTCACCTTTAAAGGATCGTGAACACGGTGTCATGAGATTCTCATGTGCCATTAACTTTGCCCCAAGGGTAGGACTTTATTGAAAACTGTTTAATGTTAATGAATATCCATGGCATGCAAATGTATTAGAAATATGAACTCGCCACAGGGCAGTGTAATGTTTAACATGACCCAAACATAGTGCTAACTTTATCTCTGCATCTCAAACCACCATTGGGAAATAAACACATTGCATCTCCGTATACCGCATTACCTGTCTTTGTGGGTTCCATAAGGTCCACACCTCCTCTACTCCCCACCACCCCCCCAATCACCCCGATAATATCCCTCCAATTTCAGCACAAAAAGATCTGTTGTTTGTTGGACACACATAAATTGTTGCAGAAGAGGTGCTTGCGGCTCTCGAATTGCAAAGCTCACATTTCTTGTTGGTCAGCATGACTCCATTCTGTTCACACAACATGGTGTCTTTGCTGATGGCACTGCGCCTTGCAGAGCAATCCTCTGTGAGGTTTTCCCATGTTCCCGAGTGATGTTGAAACCAGTGAGACCAACAGGATGTCTTTGAAGCTCTTTTTCTAACCTGCATATGAACATTTCCCTTCAACTAGTTTGGCATAAAGAGATTTTATGGCAAACACTCATCAGGCATTTTGACAACATGTTCTGTGCAACTTATCTGAGCTCTCTCTCTGCAGAATATGCTTGTCAGCTAGGAAATTAATTTCAGAAAGTTCCTAAGAATCTTGTCTTGACATCTGATCTTGAGGAGTCGCTGCAAGCAGACATTGTGGAAGTGTAGCAGCTTCCTTGCATGCTTGGAGTAAACTGCCCATGTCTCACAAGCATACAAGAGAATGGGAACGACAACTGTTGTGTATACCTTCATTTTTGTTTAGGGACTAATTGCTCTTCATTCCTATACAGTTTTTGTAGCTTGCTAAAGGAAAAGCTGACCTTAGCTATCTTGGTGTTGACTTTATTGTCAATGTGAACTACTTTTGAGAGGGTGCTTCTGAGATGTAGTAAAGTTGTCGATTGCTTTGAACATTGACTGCAATAGTTTGCTTCACATCCTGCTTTTGTGGGGCAGGTTGATGCATGACTTCAGTCTTTTTGGTGCTGATAGTTAGACCAAACTTATCACAGGCCAATAAGAAGCACTCCATGTTATATTGGATTTCTTGTTCTGAACAGTCATTTAGGGCACAGTCATCAATGAATGAAAAGTCACATACCACAGCTTCAAGCTCTTTGGTGTTGCTTGTCCTTTAATTGAAGACTTTGCTGCCTATTTGATGTCCATTGTGGATGCCACTTTTGCTAACACAGAATGCTTCAGTAAACATGGCAGAAAACTTAACGCTGAACAGGTAGGTGCCAACACTCCATTTGTGATTGCCAAGATGTCAGAAGACTCTTCACCATCCAGGACATGAGCTATCGTCGAATTGCTTTAAAATATAATGATGAATTTTTCTGGGCAGCCAAATTTGGCCATGATCTTCCACAGACCCTCATTCTAACTGTGTCAAAGGCTTTAGATCAACAAATGTTGTGTATAACTTGCATTTCTGTTCTTCGCATTTCTCCCGGAGCTGACATGCAGTGAACACCATGTGAACTGTACCACAACCTTTTCTTAAATCGCATTGACTCTCCTGTTCAAGATGAAGTGTCAATTGGTTTAAGGACTCCTGTAAGTATTTGCCAGCAATGTACAGTCGGGAGAATCCTTGATGCAAGCTCAATGAATTCCCTTTCTTTTGTAAAGGAAGACAATTGATGCATTTTTGAATTCCCAAGGAATGGCTTCCTGGCTCTACATTATCTGGAATAGTTTAATGAGTTTGGCAGTGAGTTTATGCCTCCTGTCTTATATATTTCACCAGCATCCAACGCTGGTGCCTTGCAACCCAACAGGCGTTTGCTTGCTTTGCTGGTGATGTCAGCAAGTGATATCGTCTTCAATTTGGGGCTAGAGGAAAATTGCCTGATCATTGGTTGTTGAGGGTTGATTCGGAACATTCTTAAACTGTTCTGCCAATCTCTCCAGAATTTTGATCTTGTCTATAATCAATGTAAGTTCCATTAGTGCTGCAGAGAGAAGAATTTCCAGATGCCAGCTTCTTCAAAGCATCATAGAAGGGCTGAGTATTGTTTCTGTCTGCTGCTGATTGTCTCTTTTCTGCCTTTTTTGCAGAGCTAAACAGCAATTCTGCAGTTCTCTAAGTTTTGATTGGATGATTTTACAAATGTTGTTGAAAATGGCTCTCTTTAAAGCAGATGAACAGTCATTTTGATAGCTCTAAGGAGGCAATGTTTCTCATCCAACAGAGTCTGAATCTCCTCATTGATTTATCAAACCAAACCTGGTGCTTACAGGTGGTAGGTCTTAGATGTTCTGAGTGCACAGGTCTATCCAGCCATCATCCAAAATCAGATCTTCTAAAAGCTTTTGCCTCACAGTATCCATTTGAAGTCTTTAAATATTGAATCCTTATTGACTCTCTTTTTACTTTGGGGGCATCTCTTGGACTGAATATGGATGGTGAGCTTTGCCACAGTAGGTCTGTGGTCAGTCCAACAACCTGCCCCACACAACCCTGACATCTCTATTGACCTGTAAGCAACAATCTTATCTGAAGCTGCATTGACTCCCCTGTAAAAAGGTTTTGTTCAAGGTGCAGTATCTCATACTTCTCTAGTATTTCTCAGATGGAAATATGAAAACTGAACACAGGTCAGCTGATGAAAGAAAAAAACATAAATTGACGGTAGGATCTGAGTACACATTCAAAGGAAAGGAATAAAAAAAATAGAAAAAACTGAAGTGTTGACCATGTAATTCAGTTCCATTGCTATGGAAACTGGCAGCCCTCAAGGCAGCTGCTGGTCTTCTGGGCTTTTCCAGTGCAGCTTGCACAGTGGACATACTTGGAAGGCTATTAGAAGAGATTTCCTGGAGAGCACCAGAAGCTTTCACTGGGCAAATCATAATGTCAAATAATTTCTGAGGCTGGTTTCATGCCCATTCTAAAAACTTGGAACACATGGGTCCACTGAACACCTGTTCTAAGCACTTCCAGTTGAACAGTATTCAGCTACATAAGGAATTCCCCACCAGCCTTCTGTACGTACCACACAGAGCCATGAAGTGACCAACTTTCAGATAAGTGTAACTAACACAACAGCAAATATACTTCAGATGCAGAAAACCTGAAATAAAAACAGAAAATGCTGGAAATATTCAATCAGTCTGGCAGCATTTGTGAAGAGAGAAAAAGGAATTGTCATTTCAGGCCTCTGACCTTTCATCAGAACCCAAGCTGAATTCAGGAAACCTGAGTCCCTCTTGGATTGCAACACAACAGGGAGACAGAGCTGGACTGCTCAAGGGATGCCCTAGAATACTCTGGGCCATGTTTACAAATTCATTGTGGTCTGCTACTTTTTCTACAATCCTTTCCAGCAGGCATGGGGAGGCCACCTTGAGAGAGGAGGAAGAGGAAACAGGGAGGAGGAATTAGGATGCCTTTGCTCTGGATGAGCTGTCATGAGCACCTCCTATAACTTCGCTTCCCTCAGGAAGCTATCACATGACCATCATTACACTACAATTCCCCCTCTTGATCCACCTGCTACATCCCATCACAGCAGCTTCTTGTCTTAAATTATGTAATAAAAAACCTTTCACTAACAATTTTATCCAACAACACAACCAATAACACATTCAAAAAAAGTTGTTCACCCTTGTGCATCTCCTTAGTACCTCTGTTATGGGTGTCTTTGTCTGTCCTGGTGCCTCTTTGCAGTAGCTACCTCATTGGCTGCACCATGACTGGTAGAATGCTGAGAGTATCGATGGCATTACAAGATAACCTAGAGCAGGTCTTGGCCATGAGGGCTCAACTTCAGACTGCATCATCGCCATAGGGCAGCAGTCGTCTACACTGGTTGGGTGAGAGGTAACAGCAAGGACATTGGTAGAACGGCAATGGTGGGAACATGAATGTTGTCATCCGAGGGAGGACACCAGGTTTGCACTCCATGGAGTTACTGATACTTCCAAAAGGAGGCACTTCAGCAATCCTAGTAATCTGTCAGAGGGAAGATTGCTGGAATGCAGTGAGAGACTGCATACCCCTATGAGCATAGATATCCTCGGACATGATGACAGCAGTCTGAGCCTGCATGGCAGCAAGTGTGGATCTCATGGTCTCCATCTGAGTTTCTACTGTGGCTCTCAGACATTGGGTGACTTCTACCTATGCTGAACCATAGAACCGGAAAAAGTTACAGCGCAGAAGGAGGCCATTTGGCCTGTCTTGTCCATGCCAGCCTGAAGACACCCACCTTCCTGCACCCGGCCCATAGCCCTGCAGCTTACAGCACTTTAGGTACAGATCCAGGTACTTTTTAAAATAATTTAAAGTTTCAGCTGAAGTGGAAGCTGAGATAGCAACCACCAGATCCTGCATCACAACTGTGTCCATGAGTGCTTTGATGAAGTTGCTAACCATTCCCATGCTGGAAAGGATGGCTCAAAGTTGTGAACAAAGCCCTATTCCAAGCTGGAAAATGATTCTTCCATGCTCATTAGCAACAACATGAGGCTGTATGGTGCTTCTTCACTGGAGGTGTACTCTAGCACTCACTCTTCCTCATAAGGCTGCAGTAGCTGGCCAGGCAGGAATTCCAGGGTATCTGAAAGCAAGAAATCAGAAGAGGAAGTTTGGAGAGAAGGGGGAGTATTGCAGAAAGAGGTGCATCTTCACATGCAGCTTGTACATCATGCCACAAAGGAGGATGAGTACATGGTGGGATTTGAGAAGGAGCAGAAGGTAGGAATATACTTGTTACATTCTTCTATTTGATGTAAACATGCCAATTATTTGACAAGGATTGGTAAAACAATAACATGGGGTCTATATTTGAAGATAAGACCTTATACACACAGTGTTAACAGGCTGAGTATGCATTTCTGACTTTTATAATCTGCTGCTGTCTACTGATTTCAGTGTCATGGGACTATGACATCACACCCTGTAATGATGGTAGTGACTAACAGCAGTTTAAGATACTCATCCTTAAAGTTACTTGTAGATCATATCACAACATCCCATTTTTTTCTAGAGATCTTCCCTTAAAGAATCAAATTATTTGCATGAAAGCAAAAGAAAATAACATTGTGTCTGAATTATATAAAGCAATACATTTACAAATAAATTTATCAGCAGTTTGCTTATGCACCCAGACTTAGTCATGGTGATCTTGGTTAGAAAATGCTGCACACTTTCAGAATGCTGGTTGGGCCACTTTGTATGTGTTGCATTTTAGACAATGTTCCATTTGCAATAGAAACTTGGTGTTTCTGATTGTGGTATCATTCTGATTTGGCATCTTTTTTTGGCTCTGTCATGCCATTTGGCTTGATATCACCTTGATTCTGGGCATATGCTGATGATTTCTGGTACATTCCATGTGCCATCAGTTGGGTGTTGTACTCAAGTTTTTGCCTGGTGTTCAGCTTGGGTAATTTGATACCTGCCTATCAGTCATGGACATCCTTCAACTGTTTTTCGCTCAGTGCATCTTGTAACACTGGGAGTATCAACAAGTGTTGGCTAGGGAGGGTTGTCCACATTTGTCTGCTGAATCGTAATTTTGCATTGGCTCTGCAGTACACTGAAGTCCACAAGAGCGGAATCGATTAAATATATTAGTTCTAACCATGCCGATGTCGGCTGATGATCCATGTTGCAGGGTGAGGTGGTCTTCTTCCAATGTAAGCATGAGTTTCCCATGGTGATCTTTGTTGCCTAAGGTCCTCATCATTATCTTGAAGATGCCATGAATGAGCGACCAAAGTCATGTCCCTGCATGCCTGTAGGCTTAAGATCACTGCTGTCCACAACATAAAATATCTGGGGTGGCCAAGGTGAGTTGTCATAGTGACACTTGAGTGTAATGGATCCCAGGTATGGAATCTCTGACCCATTGTAAGTGGTGAGTTTGGCAGCGGCTGGTTGAATCATCACTTGCCATGTTTGTAGGTACATGCATTTCAATGTGCAAAGTGGAAGGGTGCTTGCACCTGCACTGGTAGCCAGCTTTGCATAGAGGTTTTGCTGTTCCTTCATCTGTGGGCATATAATCTGGATGGTGGTTGGTACCACTGTGCATTCTTTGATGTTCGCTGTATGGAATGTCAACTCACTTTGTGTATCGATAGGCTAGATCTTCATCATCTGACCATGTAGCTTTGCTGGTCATTTTGTGGATCTTGTCTTGACACTATTTGGTATGTGTTCTTGGTCATTTAGAATGCTGTGCCTGTCAGGCCTCTGGTTGTGGCTTCTCATGACGTTGAACCACATGTTCTGGCCTTTGACTTCTCCATTGGTGCTTCCAATGTATTCTGGTGCTACATGCTTTGTGTTACGACTGGTCCCCGGGCGAAGTCCCTCAATTTGTTATAATCCCAGACGAGGTACCCCCAAATTGTTATGCACCCAGATGAGGACAGATGAACTGGCTCCCCTTCTTTATTCAACCCCCTCAATTGGTCGCAACAACGTTAATTTAAAAAGGATCCCTTCCCTCGTGGATACCTTTTCCCAGTTCAAATATATTTATGTTGTAAAAGGAACCAATTTAACCAGGCTGTCTTGAGTCCAAGAAAGAGTGAGTTTATTAATTATTACAATGCAAGAAAAAATAATAAAGATGCAACACACATCTGCACAGATTAGAAATGAGAAGTCAGTCCAAGAATAAAATTTGAAAAGATATCCAAATCAGTCTTTGGCTGGTCCATGAGGAGTAGATGATGGAATGTTGTAGCCATTAATTTGGATGATTCCAGTTGAGCTGGTTTTGGAAGTTGAGCTGTGGGTTTGGAGATTCTAGGTTTTGCAGGTTACCATAAAGGAATTGTCCCATTTCCTTTTCGACTGTGGTTTTGCTGACGTGACTTACCTCCAGTAGAGAGAAACTGTTTTACCTTAGAAACATAGAAACATAAAAACTAGGAGCAGGAGTAGGCCATTCAGCCCTTCGAGCCTGCTCCGCCATTCATTATGATCATGGCTGATCATCCAACTCCTGCTCCCACTTTCTCCCCATACCCTTTGATCCCTTTCATCCCAAGAGTTATATCTAAATCCTTCTTGAAAGCATACAATGTTTTGGTCTCAACTACTTTCTGTGGTAACGAATTCCACAGGCTCACCACTCTCTGGGTGAAGAAATTTCTCATCTCAGTCCTAAATGGTCTACCCCATATCCTTAGACTGTGACCCCTAGTTCTGGGCTCCCCCACCATTGGGAAAATCCTTCCTGCATTTACCCTTAGTCTTGTTAGAATTTTGTAGGTTTCTATGAGAAACCTTCAAGCACAGGGATGCCTAGTTCTTCAGCTGTGACCCTTACACACCAGGCCTGGAACACCAAAACTAGCACACAGAAACCAGGGTTGCAGTTGGATTTTAACCTCTTTTCTTGTGTATTCCTGGGGGGAGAAGAAGCAAACATGCCTTTTGCCCAGATTTGCTTTCTTTTTAACTGACATCATGACAGTCTGGGATATAACTCACATGAGATGGTTTCTGTTGAGATGGTAATCAGCCTTTACTATCACTGCAACCATAGGAGGGTACAGTTCAGTTTTTGCATTGCATCTTTTCCTTTGAAGTGCCTATGTATGAAGGAGGCCTTTACACCTTTTCATGTGCGACATTCCGTTCTCTCTGAACTAGTTGGTCAAGTGTAATCTACATAGGAATTTTCCAGCAAGTGGTTACTTTACTGTCTCAGCCAGCTTTGGCTTGTATGTTCTTTTTTAAAAAACACCTTTCTTATGTAAGCAGTTCAATATGTCCGAAAGTATTTCGGGCCTATGATCTGCCATCATGACATTTGCATACAACATTAAAAGCTGGGCAATTTCTGGGTGCATTTACACTTGCATTGTTAGTTGGCTTGGGACCACTAAATCAGATCCTGTGTTGATGATGGTGATGCAAAGCAGTTTAAGATAAGCACCCTGAAAAGTACATGTACATCCAGGGGTGAAAGTAACTTAAATTATCAGTACGGTCGTATCGCAACCCCACCCCCCTTCCCATATCTACTATATTTAATTCAAGCGATAAATCTGGTATTCTGTTATTAATACAGTTAAAGCTACCCTATTTTACCCATTTGTACTGAATGCTTCGGCCACTCTCTTACCAGTGTGCTGTACCAGACCGTACTGGCTTCTTTTCATCTCTGTGTACATCATAACGCAACATCCCGTTTCTTTCTAAATTAGAGATTTGCCTTTAAAGATTCATACGATTTACATGGAAGCAAAAGAAAATAGCATTGTGCCTGAATGTACCATTATACGAAGCAATACATTTACATGCCTCTTAAATGTATCAGTAGTTTACTTATCCATCTTGACTTAGTTATGGTGATCTTGGAGACTGCCATCTTCCTTTAGATGTTGGGAGCTGTTATTGAAATGACTTTTCTTCCATAGGTCAGTCTGCAGTTTTTTAATATCCCCTTTGACCTCCTGAAAGGATAGTAAGTAGCAGTAATGGATTTGTCTTGTCTGTTGAGTTCTGCTTAAACCTAGGCCCTTCAGAGATGACTACTTAACGTCTGTTCCTACATAAATTTAACAGCAGGTGTACTTATACTATTTAAGTGCTCTCAAATTTGAACAACCTAACTGGCACTTGATGCCTGCTGGCTGGACTGAGGTGACGGGTTGTGTAGGATTCCTACAGTTCCTACAGTGTGTGGTGCATGAGCAGCATGAGACATTAGTGATATGGTTGGTAGGAAAAGTCACTTGAAAACACATACACTAACCTTGACCGCTAATTGAGATAATTGAACTTCTTCTGTCACTATTGCTAGCTCGAGACCAGACCTCCCTGACCACCTACTCCCAATATCTTCTCAGAAAATAGGCCTTTCAGGCCCCTGCGGAAACATGGCCTTTCACTTCCTGTCAACCTCCTGGATTAAGACCTCCAATTCTGGAACCAAGAAACAAGAACGTTTTCTCTTGGCTCTTTCTCCATTTTCTGCCCTTCTCCTTATAGCCACTTGCAGAAGGACACGCTGACATTAAGAACTGAAACACATACTTAGTAATACATGCTGCTGGACCTCTATTGAGCAGTGCAGGGTAGATTTGGCTGAGCATTACAACCATCCAAATAAGGAGGTAGCACAAAAGTTGCATGTTGCCTACCTCAATGGGACTGGGTCTGAGTTAATTGTGAATCACAACCCTTGCATCTGAAAACTGGAGCAATAAAATTTTTAACCCATGAAGCAAAATCTGAAAGTGCTGAAAATCCACATCTGTAAAATAAAAAGGTTAATTTACAATTCATCATCACCTTTTGTGAAAGCGAAAGGTTTATCAGAGGGAAGGAGGTGACAAAATAGAGGCTTCAAGGATATGGTATTGTAGTTGAAAGTACTGCCACTGATGTTGCAGTGAAGGAGGTGTAAGCCAGTGTTGGGGGAGTATTAGGCTCATATGATGATATTCTGAAGGAAGAGATTAGTGGGATAGAATAACCATACCCATAAGCTCCTTGAGATAGGCAGAATTTTGGTGGCAATGCTGAAAATTGTCTCTTTTATCAGATAGTCTCATGATGTGGGCTATGTGATCATGTAATTGTGATGTGACTGTCCAATTTATGGTAATTTCACGGGATGAATGGGTGAGTAGCTTGACACTATATGTAACCTCTGCCAGCCTAGGTGGAAGATGGAAAGTTGCTTCTTGAAGTTGACACTAATTCTCTGGTAAACGAGATGAGTAATAAAATGGTGTAGTATATCTATTTAGTCCATGTGAATCGATGGAAATACCTGTAATTGTCTAAACTCATTAAAATGGGTATACAAACTTTGAACTAAACCTTGATCTAAACTAAGTGACATACGAAAGAACTCTTCCATTTTGAGTTTTAACATTCGGGTACAACCAAGAATGTCTGAATTTAAAAGATTTATCAATATGAACATACCTGGACCTAAATGTTCCACATTTAGGGGTGTACTTTGATTAACTAATATTCAGGTTCCAAAGATGAATAATTATGTGACCTTGATGAGGTAACGAGTAGGTTAGACAAAGGAGAGTCAATGGATGTTAGCTATTTGGATTTCCAGAAGGCTTTTGACAAGGTGCCGCACAGGAGGCTGCTCAGTAATATAAGAGCCCTTGGTGTTAGAGGCAAGGTACTAGCATGGATAGAAGATTGGCTGTCTGGCAGGAGGCAGAGAGTGGGGATAAGGGGGGCCTTCTCAGAATGGCACTGGTGACTAGTGGAGTTCTGCAGGGGTCAGTGTTGGGACCACAACTTTTCACTTTATACATTAATGACCCAGATGAAGGAAC
Source organism: Isurus oxyrinchus (assembly GCA_026770705.1). NCBI lineage: Eukaryota > Metazoa > Chordata > Chondrichthyes > Lamniformes > Lamnidae > Isurus > Isurus oxyrinchus. Next base: position 81,385,395 of record JANJGN010000004.1, on the reverse strand, counting down.
TGAGGGCATCCTGGCTAAGTTTGCAGATGATAGGTGGAGGGACAGGTACTATTGAGGAGGCAGGGAGGCTGCAGAAGGTTTTGGACAAGTTAGGAGAATGGGCAAAAAAGTGGGAGATGGAATACAACGTGGGGAAGTGTGAGGTCATGCACTTTGGTCGTAAGAATAGAGGCATAGACTATTTCTAAATGGGAGAGAATTCAGAAATCTGGAGTGCAAAGGGACTTGGGAGTCCTAGTCCAGGATTCTCTTAAGGTTAACTTGCAAGTTGAGTCGATAGTTAGGAAGGCAAATGCAATGTTGGCATTTATTTCGAGAGAACTAGAATATAAAAGCAGGGAAGTGCTGCTGAGGCCTCTAAGGCTCTGGTCAGACCACATTTAAAATATTGTGAGCAATTTTGGGCCCTCTATCTCAGGAAGGATGTTCTGGCCCTGGAGAGGGTCCAGAGGAGGTTCACGAGAATGATCCCAGGAATGAAAGGCTCAACATATGAGGAACGTTTGAGGACTCTGTGTCTATACTTGATGGAGTTTAGAAGGATGATGGCGATCTGATTGAAACTTACAAAATACTGAAAGGCCTGGATAGGGAGGACATGGGGAAGATGTTTCCATTAGTAGGAGAGACTAGGACCCAAGGGTCCTAGTAAAGGGAAGACCTTTTAGAACAGGGATGAGGAGAAACCTTTTTAGCTAGAGAGTGGTGAATCTATGGAATTCATTGCCATAGAAGGCTGTGGAGGCCAGGTCATTGAGTGTATCTAAGACCGAAATAGATAGGTAAGGGGACCAAAGGTTACGGGGAGAAGGCGGGAGAATGGGGTTAAGAAACTTATCAGCCATGATTGAATGGTGGAGCAGACTCGATGGGCTGAATTGCCTAATTTCTGCTCCTCTGTCTTATGGTCTTATGGTCTTAAATGTAAGTCAGTGAGAACAGGAGGGATAGATGAGCGGAACTTGCTGCAAGTAAAGACACAGGCAGCAGAATTTTGGATGATCTCAAGTTTATGGAGAGTAAAATGTGGGAGGCAAGCCAAGAGGGCACTGGAATAGTCAAGTCCAGAGGTAACAATGGGATAAATGGAAGTTTCAGCAGCAGATAATCTGAGACACCAGAGAAGTCGGGTGATGTTACAGAGCTGGGGATAGGCAGTCTTAGTGATGGTGTCATGAGTGGTCTGAAGCTCATCTCGGATCAAATATGACACCAGGATTTCAAACAGCCTGGTTAAGTCTCCGGTAGTCGCTAGGGAGAGGAAGCAATTGTTAGAAAACAGAGTGTAGAGCAAACAATGATTTCAATTTTCCCAATATTTAAATAGAGGAAATTTGTATCTATCCAATACTGGATGTATGGTAAGCAATCAGATAATTAAGCAACAGCAGAGAATCAAGAGAGGTGTTGATGAGCTAGAGCTGGGAGGCATCACCGAACATGTGAAAACTAAAACTGTGCTTTTGAATGATACTCTGGCTACGATTAGACTGAAGAAAGGAATCAGGTGAGTGCAGTCCTTCCCAACTGGATAACCACAGAGAGGCAGTTTAGGACAATGTTGTGGTCAACCAAGTCAAAGGCTTGGAAAAGATGGGGTGGATAGTTTATCTTTGTCATCATCACATATTCACATCTTGGGTGGTTTTTTTGGATTGCTGGAGAGGGCAGATTCGGAAGCGGGTGGCTATTGAGACGTACCAACCGGGTTGGTGTGCTCGTTTCCCTGCATGAGACTGTCATGAAGGTGCAACCTGTCTGAACTTGTCAAATGGCTATTTAAGCTTGTTAACAGCTCATTCAGGGAGCAGAATTGAAGTTAGTTTCATGGTTGGGTTGATGCGCTGTCAGAACAATAACATGAAGGAGGACACAATGATATCGTGGGCAGTGATCACTACTTCAGGACAGAGGCAAATGGCAGCAGTGACGATAGACGATTGTTAGATAGCCTTCACAGTGCTGGCAGCAGAAACGATACAGAGTTCTCAGCAGTAGCAAATTACCAAGGAACACTTCAAAGAGAACACTGAATACAGATCAAAGCATAAGCAGAAAACTCTGGTAACAGGCTGGCAAGTCTATCAGCATATGAAAAAAGAAAGGATAGGCTAACATTTAAATTAAAGATACTTTTTATGACCACCCTTCTTTAACCATCCTTTGCTTAGTCATTAATTTTTTACACACCTCTGTTACAGGTCTCTCTGAATTAATGGTATTATATAAATGGAAGCTTTTGGCACTGTTTGAACTGACTGGGCCTGCACCCGAGATGTTCACAGAATCACAGAATTACAGAATCACACAGTGCAGAAGAGGCCCTTCGGCCCATTGAGTCTGCACCGACACGTGAGAAACACCTGACCTGCCTACCCAATCCCATTTACCAGCACTTGGCCCATAGCCTTGAATGTTATGATGTGCCAAGTGCTCATCCAGATACTTTTTAAAGGATGTGAGGCAACCCGCCTCCACCACCCTCCCAGGCAGCTCATTCCAGACCGTCACCACCCTCTGGGTAAAAAAGTTGTTCCACACGTCCCCCTAAGCCTCCTGCCTCTCACGTTGAACTTATGTCCCCTCGTGACTGACCCTTCAACAAAGGGGAATAGCTGCTTCCTATCCGCCCTGTCCATGCCCCTCATAATCTAGTACACTTCGATCAGGTCGCCACTCAGTCTTCTGTGCTCCAACGAAAACAACCCAAGTCTGTCCAACCTCTCTTCATAACTTAAATGTTTCAGCCCAGGCAACATCCTGGTGAATCTCCTCTGCACTCCCTCCAGTGAAATTATAACCTGTGGTGACCAGAACTGCACACAGTACTCCAGCTGTGGCCTCACCAAGGTTCTATACAACTCCAACATGACCTCCCTACAATTGTATTCCAAGCCTCAATTGATAAAGGCAAATATCCCATACGCCTTTTTCACCGCCCCACTAACATGCCAATCTAACTTCAGAGATCTATGGACACACACGCCAAGGTACCTGTGTTCCTCAGAACTTCCTAGTGTCATGCCGTTCATTGAATACTTCCTTGTTAAATTACTCCTTCCAAAGTGTATCACCTCACACTTGTCAGGCTTAAATTCCATCTGCACCTTATCTGCCCCTTTGACCATCCCGTTTATATCTTCCTGTAGCCCAAGACATTCAACCTCACTGTTAACCACCCGGCCAATCTTGGTGTCATCCGAAAACTTACTAATCCTAACCCCCACATAGTCACCTATGTTGTTTATATAAATGACGAGTAATAGGGGACCCACACAGATCCCTTTGATATGCCACTGGACATTAGCTTCCAGTCACTAAAGCAGCCTTCTGTCATCACCCTCTGTCTCCTACAACTGAGCCAAATTTGAATCCACCTTATCAAATTACCCTATATCCCATGTGCATTTGACTTCTTTATAAGTCTCCCGTATGGGACCTTGTTAAAGGCTTTGCTGAAATCCATATAAACTACACCAACTGCACTACCCTCAACTACACACCTGGTCACCTCCTCAAAAAATTCAATTAAAATTGTTAGGCATGACCTCCCACCGGCAAAGCCATGCTGTCTATTCCTGATCAAACCTTGCCTCTCCAAGTGGAGATACATTTTCTCCTTCAGAATTTTCCCCAATAGTTTCCTTACCACTGATGTGAGACTGACTGGCCCGTAGATGCTAAGCACCTGATATCTTAAATTTTTTCTAAAACAAATATTCGGAATTTACTACTGGATTAATGCTCTTCAATAAAACAGTGGACAGAGGAGAAGCATTTGAACATAGACCAAAAGTAATTTTGGGCTAACACTGCTAATTTACAAAGGACAAAGAACAAAGAACAAAGAAAAGTACAACACAGGAACAGGCCCTTCGCCCCTCCAAGCCCGATCATATTGCCTGTCAATTAAAACATTTTGCACTTCTGGGGTCTGTATCCCTCTATTCCCATCCTATTCATGTATTTGTCAAGCTGCCTCTTAAACACCACTATCATATCTGCTTCCACCACCTCGTCTGGCAGAGAATTCCAGACACTCACTACCCTCTGCGTAAAAAACTTGCCATGCACATCTCCTCTAAAGTTTTCTCCTCTCACCTTAAATCTATGTCCCCTAGTAATTGACTCTTCCACCCTGGGAAAAAGCTTTTATCTACTCTGTCCATGCCACTCATAATTTTGTAAACTTCTATCAAGTCGCCCCTCAATCTCCGTCGCTCTAGTGAGAACAATCTGAGTTTCTCCAACTTCTCCTCATAGCTAATAACCTCCAAACCAGGCAGCATCCTGGTAAACATCCTCTGCATCCTCTCCAATGCCTCCATATACTTCTGGTAATGTGGTGACCAGAATTGCACGCAATATTCCAAGTGTGGCCTAACCAAGGTTCTGTACAGCTGCAGCATGACTTCCCAGCTTTTATGCTCAATACCCCTGTCAGTGAAGGCAAGCATGCCATATGCCTTCTTGACTACCTTATCCACCTGCATTGCCACTTTCAGTGACCTGTGGACCTGTACACCCAGATCCCTCTGCCCGTCGATGCACTTAAGGATTCTGCCATTTACTGTATAATTCCTGCCTGTATTAGACCTTCCAAAATGCATTACCTCGCATTTGTCTGGATTAAGCTCCATCTGCCATTTCTCTGCCCAAGTCTCCAACTGATCTATATTCCGTTGTATCCTTTGACAAACCTCTTCACTATCTGCAACTGCTCCAACCTTAGTGTCGTCTCCAAACTTACTAATTAGCCAGGTTATATTTTTCTCCAAATCATTTATGTATACTACAAACAGCAAAGGTTCCAGCACTAATCCCTGTGGAACTCCACAAGTCACAGCTCTCAATTCAGAAAAGGACCCTTCCACTGCTACCCTCTGTCTTCTATGACCAAGCCAATTCTGTATCCATCTTGCCAGCTGACCTCTGATCCTGTGCGACTTTACCGTCTGTACCAGTCTGCCATGTGGGACCTTGTCAAAGGCCTTACTGAAATGCATGTATATAACATCCACTGCCCTTCTATTGTCAATCATCTTTGTCACTTCCTTGAAAAACTCGATCAAGTTAGTGAGATATAACCTCCCCTTCACAAAACCATGCTGCCTCTCACTAATATGCCCATTTGCTTCCAAATGATAGTAAATCCTGTCAGGAAGAATCTTCTCCAATAATTTCCATAAACTGACGTAAGGCTCATCGACCTGTAATTTCCTGGATTATCACTGCTTCCCTTCTTAAACAATGGAATAACATTGGTCATTCTCCAGTCCTCTGTGACCTCACCCGTAGCCATTGAGGATACAAAGATTTCTGTCAAGGCCCCAGCAATCTCCTCCCTTGCCTCCCTCAGTACTCTGGGGTAGATCCCATCTGGTCCTGGGGACTTATCCACCTTAATATTCTTCAAGATGCCTAACGCCTCTTTTTTGATCTCAACATGATCCAGGCTATCTACACACTCTTCCCTAGACAAATCGACTGCTAAGTCCTTCTCTTTGGTGAATACTGATGGGAAGTATTCATTTAGTATCTCTCCTATTTCTTATGGCTCCACACACAGATTCTCACCCCTGTCCCAGAGTGGGCCTACCCTTTCCCTGGCTACCCTCTTGCTTTTTACATATGTATAAAAGGCCTTGGGATTTACCTTAATCCTGGTTGCCAGTGACTTTTCACGACCCCTTTTAGCCCTCCTGTCTCCTTGCTTAAGTTTCTTCCTACTTTCTTTGTATTCTCCATGGGCTTCACCTGTTCCCAGCCTTCTAGCCCTTACTAATACTTCCTTTTTCTTATTGACTAATCTCATAATATCCTTCATTATCCAAGGTTCCTGAAACTTGCCATGCTTATCCTTCATCCTAGCAGGAACATGCCGGTCCTGAATTCTTATCAACTGACATTTGAAAGCCCCCCACATGTCAGTTGTTGATTTGCCCTCAAACATCCACCTCCTGTCTAGATTCCTCAGTTCCTGCCTAATATTGTTATAATTAGCCTTCACCCAATTAAGCACCTTAACCCGAGGACTCCTGTTATTCTTATCCACCAGCACCTTGGAACTTAGTGAATTATGGTCACTTTTCCCGAAATGCACCCCAACTGAAACTTTGACCACCTGGCTGGGTTCATTCCTTAATATCAAGTCCAGTATTGCCCCTTCCCTAGTTGGACTATCTACATATTGTCTCAGGAAGCCCTCCTGGATGCACCTTACAAATTCTGCACCATCCAAACCCCTAGCACTAAGTGATTCCCAGTCAATATAGGGAAAGTTAAAATCACCCACCACAACAACCCTATTGCTTTTACATCTTTCCAAAATCTGCCTACATAACTGTTCCTCAATTTCCCGCCGGCAATTGGGAGGCCTATAGTAAACCCCCAAAATTGTGACTGCACTATTCCTATTCTGGAGCTCTACCCATATTGCCTCACTGCATGAGCCCACGGAGGTGTTCTCCTATCGTACAGCTGTAATATTCCCCTTAACCAGCAGTGCAACTCCCCCACCTCTTCTACATCCCTCTCTATCCTGCCTGAAACATCTAAATCCTGGAATATTTATCTGCCAATCCTGTCCATCCTTCAACCAAGTTTCTGTAATAGCAATAACATCATAATCTCAAGTACTAATTCAAGCTCTAAGCTCATCTGCTTTGCCTGTTACACTTCTTGCATTGAAACAAATGCATTTCAGACCCCCAGTCCCACTGTGTTCAGTAATTTCTCCCTGCTTGCCCTTCCTCTTAATCCTAGTGGCCATATTCACTGGTTCCCAGTCATTTATTTCACCTGCTGACCTATTGCTCTGGTTCCCACCCCCCTGCCATACTAGTTTAAACCCTCCGGAGTGACATTAGCAAACCTTGCAGCCAGGATATTGGTGCCCCTCCAGTTTAGATGCAACCCATCCTTATCGTTCAGGTCCCACCTGCCCCGAAAGAGATCCCACTGATCCAGATTTATCTCTGTCAAAAAGCTGTATTCTCTTGTATGGGAATAAAAAACATTGTACACTGCTGCCATTAAAAAAGAACTAAGACAGGTTTACTGGGCTAACTGTAGACAGACTTTTAGTCTCTAAGTTTTTGGATGGACAGAAAGAGAGGCAAAGAGAAGCCTCACAGGGTTAAAAGGCTGGTGTTGTCAGCAGAGTGGAGAAGGCTGTGAGTTGTTAGTGAGTTACCAGATGGAATGTGGGAGAGAAGACGGTATCTGGTTGAAGAGCCCCATCCCATGCCAGTCTACAGACCCTGGAAGGTTTACCCTGGCAAGGGTGAGAGGAGAAATCACTGGAGGGGTCTAAATGCTGGTAGATGGTCTGGGAAGTCTCCGAAAACTGAGGGAAATACCTTTCAATATTCATTCGATGTTCAGGAAACTCTCATTTTCACTGTTCTGTCCATAACTTTGCACACTATGGGCAGAATTTTCCGGCTGACATGTGGATGGCGGAGCCCGCGCGTCAGCACTTAAAATGTCATGCACTGATGTCGCGCGAGCAGGCACACACAGCAGCAGGGACGCACACCCGCCATTAATTAAAAGCCTCGTTAAGGCCCTTAACTTGCCAATTGTCGACGATTTTGAGGGGCCCGTGTGAACTTTAGCTCAGCGCACAGGCCCAATGGGCAGGTGAGTAGATTTTTTATGAAAAGGCGGGATATGTGGACTCAGAAGTGTTGTTCCTGTTTTCCACAAAGTTTTAATTGCAGAAAGTGTTTTAAACTTGCCTGTTTGATTGTTAGCAGTTCACATCGATTTCCAAGAGCTTTTTCTGTACTTTGAAACCAGTCTGCAGACAGTAATCTTTCTCGGGCCTGCAGCTTTCTGGAGGCCTCCATTTAGCCTGAGGGTATGGGTTCTGACATCTGAAGGCAGCTTCTCTGAGGAGGAAGGGAGGGATAGAATAAGGAGGAGGTCAGGACTGGATAATCAGCCTCCAGAGGAGCCACCTTTGGGAGGATAGGTGCAGGCACAAAGGGGCGCAGGGCCAAGACGTTGTCCAAGGTGGAAGGGGTCACAGAAGATGCCACTATCCTGCTGCAGGGTACATAGGCGGTGAAGCAGCTACCTCAATATGTCTGAAGTGCAGTGCCAAAGGAGGCTCCATCTGTCAAGGGAGACAGTCAACTATATCTGTCAGATGATTGGCCCTGAGATCTCCCCTAACTGTGTGGGTGGACACCCCATGCCAGTGGCTCTGAAGCTCACAGTTGCCCTCAACTTCTTTGCCTCTGACTCCTTCCAGCTTTGTGTTGTCTCCCAATCAGCTGTCCACACTTGTGTCAAGCAGGTTACAGACTCTCTGTTGAGACGTGCATTGGCCTTCATCCATTTCCGCTGGGACCAGGCAAGTCAGACACAGTGAGCCAGAGGCTTCACGGCCGTTGCTGGCTTCCCCCGCATCCCGGGTGCAATAGACTGTACACATGTGGCCATCAAGGTGCCAGCAGGTGAGCCTGGTGCCTTCGTCAACAGGAAGGTCTTCCACTCCATGAGCTTGCAGATAGTGCGTGATCACAGGATGCTGATTTTGCGAGTCTGTGCAAGGTATCCAGGCAGCTCCCACAATGCCTACATCCTCAGACACTCCCAGGTGCCGGGGCTCTTCAGTGCTCTGGCTCGGCTGGATGGATGGCTGCTGGGTGACAAGGGCTATCCCCTGTGAAGGTGGCTCATGACGCCTCTCCGCCATCCAAGAACAGAATCTGAGCAGTAGCACAATAGAAGCCACAAGGGCTGTGGTGGAGAGAGCCATTGAGTCTTTTCAAGATGCGTTTCTGTTGCCTGGGCTGCTTAGGGGGCACACTTCAGTACCCGCCAGATCGCGTCTCTGTTGTAGTGGTAGTATGCTGCGCTCTCCACAATCTTGTGCTGGAAAGGGGGGATGCAGTTGACGATGAAGACCTTGACGCACTGAATGAGGCTGCACATGATGAATCCAGCAGTGCCTCAGAGGATGAGGAAGCACAGGACGACGATGAATGGCAGCACGCTGACTCGCTATTACACCAAGGAGGCACGGACACCTGGGACAATTTAATCCAACAAATCTTCAGCTAGCTCCACACACATGGATCAGCAGGACGAGCATTGCCTGGCGCTTCCACACGTGGCACTTAGGTGTTACATCTTCCACCTGATCAGCTGCAAATAGGGGCTTAGTACAGAAACATCAACGTCTACTGAAACACTCATGAGATGTCTGTGAAACATACAAATGCAGCACAAAGGAAACATCCTCAGCCATGGTCAGAAAAGTGGACTTTATTCTGTTTAATACATAACAGAAACGTCTCTATTGCAAACATAAGTATATTTTTTCCTATTCTAAGGCCAATGCAAAATCACTAGTGACATACCCATGGTGTGCCTAACATGCCTTATACTTACGTTTGTGGATGCTACATCTAGGTGCCGCCCTATTGCTCAGAGTGGCTTGTGAGACAGCCTGCTGACTCTGCTGTCCTGTTGGCGTTGATGACCTTGGCAGCCGTCCTCTGGCCCGTGGAGCCTGTTCTGGCCCCGCCTGGGAGGGAGTGGCCAGTTCCAGAACTGGCACCTCCTCAGTTGTCGCAGCCTCAATGGAAGAAATGTTGGCTGGCAGAGGGGCGGAGGAGCTGCTGCTCTCATCCGGAGCACCCTGAGAGGAGCTCGCAGCGACGACAGGCAACTGCTGCGCTGACGTGAGGTCGCATTGGACCTCCCTGCTCACCACAGATGGATGGGCATCGAGCACCGGCGCTTGGTGCCCACAACATCTCCCACATTGGGAATGACCACCCGTGGCCATTAGTGCTGTGAGGGCTTTCAGGTCAGAGCGTAACCCGATCAGAAGAGACTCCATCCGTTTGACGCCCCTCTCCATGAGAGTCACCAATCTCTCAGTGGAGAAAGCGTGAAGCTCTGTCCTGAGGTTCATGCCTTCACTGACACTCTGCCTGGACTCCTCCATCGCAGAGACCAACTGAAGCACACCCTCATGCAACCTTGCCAGATGCAAGCGCAATTCCTGCCGCTTGTCCTACAGCTGCTGCATTGGTGACAACTCCAGAGGCACATCATCAGTGCCGGATTCAGCATGTGCCTGGTCCCCCGCATCAGCACTCTCTGTCTCTGCCATCTCCTCCAGCGATTGTGAAGTGCCCTCTTCACTGTGACCCGGGACACTAGCCAACGTTACATTCCCCACCAAAGTGTTTGTCACTGCTCTGGGGCCGGGCTGGCTAAAATGATGTGCCACAAGTTGCACTTCTTGGGCCTCAGGTATGGAGGGGGAGCTGCGGTGTCTATGGGCGTGGCCATGTGGTGGTGATACTGAAATTAACAAGGACAGTGCATCAGTTAGTGTTCAGTCAGTAACACCATTCATCCCTATCCCCCCCAGCCTCATAAGTCGCTCACCTTTCAAGACCCTAAGGAGACGAACATTGGTGGGGTGGAAAAGGTTCAAGAGGAGCCCTAAACATTCGATGCGCATATGCCTCAGGAATGCCACATGGCATGTTATGTGCCATTGGAGTGGGGAGAGTGCAGAGGTACCTGAACAGGATGCATTCTGGCCTGGATAGTTGCGGTGCTGAGGAAACATCACAAACAGCTGTGACATTTGCCGTGGAGCATAGGAGATTGAGAGGTCACATTATTGACCTTCATTCCGTAAGGAGGGGCATAGACCGGGTGGGCAGAAGGCAACATCCCTTGGTGCAGGGATGAGTAACATGGTGGTATTTATTTAAGTTGAGTGCCATGAGGTTCGTAGCTGAGGTGCTGAGGACCTTTTGGACAGAGTAATGTGGGGCACACTGGCTGAAAGGGTGGTGGAGGTTCAAAACCCCCTAAGATGCAATAAGTCTTTGGCTGTGCAGCAGCCATGCCATGGCATGTTAGGCCATGGTGATAGTGATCACAAATGGGATAAAGCAACTTTGGAAGGTGCTGGAGACACACATCCTCAAGGGGTCGAGGGACCTTTGTGTATGATCCACACGTCTGACTGTATCAGTCTGTGAATGAAGTGTTGCTGCATTAACAATTGCAGCAATCATCCGTGGTTTGGATGGTGGGGAGACTGTGGACCTCAAATACCTGGCCGCTGGATCCCAGCCTCGCCGCCACCTGCTGCCCTGGCCGCCTGTCTCCTCTCCAGCTCCATGGCCTGCTCCTTAAAGGTTGTGAGGTGCTGGAGCAGGGCATGCCCACCTCCAGTCCTCTGGCTCTCCCTCTGATTGTGCTCAGTTCTTGCCTGTGGAACAGAGAAGAGTATTTATTGGGGCTGATCGCTCGTGTACTATGCACGCGCATGCCACACCCCAACCACAGGCCTCCAGCAGCTCCTGTCCACACTACTGGTGATCAGTCCCTAGAAGAAAGCACGGCTGGTCACAATCCCCTCCCTCAACGGCCACCTTAGACACATTCGGCGTCAATCACTTTGAATAGCACATGAGTCTTAGTGCCCATGGCAAGGAGGCACAACTAGGTGCAGTGCCAAGGCCAGCAGATGGCTCTTGGCCATGACACCTTGAGGCTCCCCTTGCACCATCTCATCACCATCAATATGACATGTGCTGGAGTTCTGAGTATGTGCCTAGCTGCCTCCCCTGCAGGTTGCCCCCAGACTACTCAAATGCAACAAACAACAACATATGCTGCGGGGAGAACCCATATTCTCCTCAGCCACTAAGGCTGATGTAAGCATGGTCACTATCTGTTTGCCCATCCAGCGTGTGCCAAATGTCCAATGTAGTAATGACAGCAAGACATAGGGGAGGCGGCTCAAAGGCTAATTCTACCTGCTGGGTCAAATGGTCAAGGCCGACTTGGTATTCACCCTTCCATAGTGCAGCAAATCATTGAACCTCTTGCGGCACTGGGTGCCTGTGCGCCGCACATCATCATAGGTGCTTACTGCCTCACCCACCTCCTCCCATACCTGCCTGGTGACTTGGGGGGCCCTCCTCCTCCCATCCTCCGGATGCAATATATCCCGACGGCTGGACACCTCTTGGAGGAGGAAGCATGGCATGCATTGGAGAATCAAGGGGCACACTGGCCCCCCGCTGGTCTCTCCTGCAGCCTGTCCCCCTCCTCCTGCTCCTGTCCTCTGAGAGCAGCCTGTCTCTCTCTCACTCTTCGAGTGGCCATGGTGAACTGCCTCAACGAGGCTGCCTGGCCACTCTCTATACAGACTGCTGGTTCCCCATTGGAACCGGCGGTCTGAGCACGCCCACCTCCGTGACTATTTTCCCGTTCTCCACAGGAGTTGCTAACCTGCTGGGCGGGCCTTAATTGGCCCACCCATGGAAAATAGCCACGCGGCCTGTTTTGGCGGCGGCAATCGGCTGCCCGCCTGCTACTGAGTTGGTTCGGCCTGCCCGCCCGTCAAGGGCAAAATTCAGCCCCATAACTTATCCCAGCAGCCAAAGCTAAGATCAGGGCCCAAATTTCTAATCTTTGAGAATCTGCTGAGATCAGTTGGTTGCACACTTACCTTTTGGTACAAGGTTGCGGATTCAAGTCTCAGCATGATCTTTGGTGCATGTTCTCAGCTGACATGTCAGTTCAGAATGCTGCATTGGTGGAGTGCTGTCTTTTGGATGAAAAAAATAAATTTAATCCTTGTCTACTATTTTGTTCAACATAAAATAATCCTACTACCTTTTTTTGAAGAGTTTTGAGTCAATTTTTCCCTCAACCAATATTGTCAAATAAACAGATTATTTATTGATGGCTTGTAAGATATTGTTGTTCACAAATTGACTGGCACTTTACCAACATAACTGTGAATGAACTTCATGGTCCAAAAACTGTCTCAACACTCACTTTGCATGAGCTACAATGCAAATGCAAGGTCGTCTCAGCTTTTTAGTAGAGTTTGTCCTTATTCATTTTTCCCATTTCTTTGACTTTCAATTGTATTTTTAATACCACAATCCCTCAGTTGATGAAGAAAAACAAATTTGTTTCATCCCTTCATTTTTGCTCACCAACACAGACATCAGTATTTTGATTCTGCTATTTTGATGACCAATACCAATTCCAATCACCACTGCACTATTTAATATCAGACCTAGACATTACTCTTTCCTGTGTACCAAAAACAATCCTAAGATTTTGTTTTAAAGTACCTGCATTGAGTAATGCATAGTTACAGATATAGTGGTAGTTGGACAGAAGCAGCTGAGTCTGCTCTCCTTTAGTATTGCACTGCGGTATCATATTTCCTGTGAGACATTTAACTAAGGTACTGTGTCCCCCCAAAAAAGCATGACATTATTTGAAAAAGAGCAGAGGAATTCTCCTTGTGTCCTGGCCAATATTTATCCCTCAGCCAACATTACTACAATATTGTCTCATTGTTTTTTTGTGTGGGACTTTGTTGTGTGCAAACCAGCTACCACGTTTACCAACATAACATAACAATAGCGATTCATTTCAAACTCAGAGAGCTGGCCACACCGCAGCTTAGGAGCCTGGAGGCAGAAAGGGAATGGCAGTCCAAGAAAACTAGGCAGGTAGTGCAGGCATCCTCTGGGGTCCCGCTCACAAATCGGTTTTCCACTTTGGAAGCTGGTGATGGCACTAGCTCCTCAGAGGTGTGCAGTCAGACCCAAATTTGTGCCACCACAAGCAGCTCAGCTGTACAGGAGGAGAGGAAGAAGAAAGGAAGAGCAATAGAAATAGGGGGTTCTTTAGTTAGGGGAACAGACAGGCATTTCTGCAACCGTAGACATGACTCTGGAGATGGTATGCAGCCTCCATGGTACCAGGGTCAAGGATGTCACCGAGCGGCTGCAAGATATTCTTCAGGCGGAGGGTGATCAGCCGGATGTCATGGTCCACTTTGGTACTAATGACTTAGTAGGAAGGGGGATGTGGTCCTGCGATCAGAATTTAGGGAGCTAGGTCGAAAATTAGCAAGCAGGACCTCCAATGTGATAACCTCCAGATTACTCCCAGTGCCATATGCAAGTGAGTGCAGAAACAGGAGGATAAGGCAGATGAATGAGTGGCTGGAAAGATGGTGCAGCGTGGAGGGCACTGGGACTAGCTCTGGAGAAGATGGCACTTCTACAAATCGGACGGTTGCAGCTGAACAGAGCCGGGACTGAGTTCCTTGAGGGACGTTCTGCTCATGCTGTTGGGAGGGCTTTAAACTAACTCAGCAGGGGTGTGGGAACCAGGAGAGAATATTAGACAAGAATACCAGAGTGCATAAAATACTTGGAGAGACGGATAGCTCTAGTATAGAGAATAGTAAGTTAATGGGTGGAGTCGGAGTAAGGGAGAGAGTCATGAAGTTTAAATCAAGGTTACTGTGCATTTATGTGAATTCACGGAGTATAGTAAATAAGATTGGGGAGTTATAAGCGCAGATTGTCATGTAGAAAGATAGGAAAGGAAGAAGGGGAGGAGGGGTGGCAGTATTGGTTAAGGAGAGAATAGCAATGCTAGAGAAAGAGGATGTCCCAGAGGGTTCAAGGACAGAATCAATTTGGCTAGATCTAAAGAGCTACATTGCTCGGTGTAGACTATAGACCACCAACTAGTGAGAAGGATGTAAAGGAACAAATCTGCAGGGAAATAACAGAGACTTGCAAACACTATTACAGTAGTTATGGGGACTTTAATTACCCAAATGTAGACTGGGAGAGTGGCAGCATAAAGGGTGGAGAGGGGCAAGAGATCCTAGATTGTGTTCAGGAGAATTTTCTACAGCAACATGTGCCCAGTCCAACAGAAAGGTTGCACTGTTGGACATGGTTCTTGGAAATGAGGTGGGCCAAGTAGATCAACTGTCAGTGGGGGCACATTTAGGAGACAGTGATCATTGTATCGTAAGGCTTAGGATGATGGTAGAAAAGGACACTGTGCAATCCAGAGTAAGAATAATTAACTGGGGGAGAGCTGACTTCAATGGGGCAAGATCGGAGCTGGGCAGGATAGACTGGAACCAAATTGGCAGGAGAAACTATAGCTTAAACAATGGGCTATCTTCAAATGGGCACAGTTGAAGTATATTCCCTCAAAAGGGAAAGGTAGGGCAAACAAATCCAGAGCTCCATGGATGAAAAAGGAGATAGAAATTATGATAAAGAAGAGAAAGTGTGCTTACGACAGGTGTCAGGTAGAAAATACAATTAAGAACCAAGCAAAATACAACAGTTCAGAGGGGATGTGAAAAAGCAAATAAGAAAAACAAAGAGGGGTTATGAGGAAAGACTGGCGGCCAACATAAAGAGGAGTCTCAAAGTCTTCTATTGGCACAGAAACAGTAAGAGGGTGCTAAAGGGAGAAGCGAAATCAGCTGTCCACCCGCTGACCTGTCAATGGCCAATTGAGGCCATTGGCAGTATACTTAAAGTAATTAAAGGACCTGCCCGTCCAACCTTAAGGCTGGTGGGCAGGCCAGGAGCCCCAGTGGGCTTTTGATAATACATGAAACCTCATTCACAGGCGGGATGAGGTTTCATGTTCCTTTTTAAAAACTTTAATAAATGTAATGTTATATTTATTAACATGTCCCATCTTGTGTGACATAATATTTTTATTTCTCTATTTTTTAATTTTTGTACACTGTCAGTAATCTCCCTGAGACAGCACTTCCGCGCGAAAGAGCACACTTTGACAGATGGGGATTCCCTCCCCCCCCTCACAGGAAGAGCATAGCACTCCCTGTCAGGCAGGCCACTGGGCGGGCCTTAATTGGCCCATACACTCAAAATGGTGGTGGGCCCCGTTTCGGTAGCAGGGGTTGACTGTCCACCCGCCACCAAGCCGGTGAGGCCCGCACGCCGACCAAGGACAAATTTTGGTGAATAGGTTTATATTTCTAATAAAATTGGTACCATGAAAGGGGTTTTATTGCTAGAAGAGGTGGAGTTCAAAGGACCAGGCAATACAATGAGAATTTGCATTCAAATGGAAGGCTAAGTATATACAGGAGAGTTTTGTGTGTGGAAGTCAGAGGCATGGAAGATCTATGCCACCTGTAAGCCTACAAATGTGTGAATGAACCAAATTGAAAGGAACCTCATTTTGAATTCATAAGATAAAATGTGCTTTGCCTTGTCTGTTTAAGTCTATGGGTTATTGTTGTCTTGGGGATCTTACCTGGGAGTGATTAATTTGGGGATTTGTTCAAAAGTTATTATGGTAGTGATTTGTAGATATGTTTGTGTTTAATTTAAATAAAAACATTCTCGAGGCCTGTTGGTATTATTCCTGAATTCAGAGCTGCATCTCAAACCTACCAAATGAAAATATAGCTCTGGGATTTCAAATAACTCAGCCTTTACTAATGGCTTTGTCATTACAGTTGGGGGCTCTTGGTGTGATAAAATTCAAAATTCCTTGATTGGCTTGGAATTAGTGAATCTTAAGGTTACGAATACAAGAGACACTTTGAATTCGGTAGTTGGCAAGGTTTTTTAGAAGTGATGAGACTGCAAGATGGCTTTGGCAATTGCTAAGACTTTTCTGGAAGGAGAAGATATAACTCTGATTGTGTTGCAAAACAATACCAAGAGTAAGTTAACAGAGTTGGCAGATAAGTTAAAATTGGCGTTACATGCGAGGGCTAGGAAATCAGATACAATTGAAAGTATAGCATAGCAGCTACAGTTGGAAGTGATACCTGACACTAGTTATTCACAGCTGGAGATAGTGAGTTAGGATGAAGAACCTTGAGTTTGAGCAAGCAAAGGGACTGAAAAAGTCTTGAATTCGAACCAAAGGAAGGAGAAATGACATTTAAAAGCTGAAAGGCAGGAGAAAGAAAGGAAGCTGGAACTGAACTTTCAGGAAAGAGAGAAAGAGAATACATGCTTAAAAGGCTGGAGGTTGAAAAAGAGATCTCAGATTCTGGGGAGAGTTCTGATGATGAAAAAACCTTTAACCTAAAACCAAGTGGGGAGATATTTAGATATGAACAAGCTTTTCCAAAGTTTGAGGGAAAAGACACTGAAGCGTTCTTTATTTCATTTGAGAAGATAGCTAAACAGATGATTTATTATTACATTCTGAGTTGCTGGGTGGAGCACACGAGGTATATGCTTCGCTGTCTGAAGAGGTATCAGTGAATTATGCTGTGGTGAAAAAGGCTATTTTGAGTGCGTATGAGCGGTTCCTGAAACATACAGGCAGAATTTGGAATATGAGAAAACCGCATGGGTTGAGGAAAACAAAATAATTTTGACCGGTGGATACAGGCTTTAAAAATAGAGACAATCTATGCAGATCTTAGGGAGTTCATTCTTTTGGAAGAATTTAAAGATTCAATCCCTTCAGTACTGAGTTGTTGATTCTGTAAGACAAGCAGCAGAGATAGCTGATGATTACGAGTTAGTTCATAAAGGCTAAACATTTTTCTTGTCACCTTTCAAATAGGAAAATGATAAAAAGTGGGAAAACAAAAGGAAAGTAAGTAGTCAGGTAAGAGGAGTGGCTAGGAGTTCCCAGGAGGCTTTTTCTTAGAATAAAAAGGAAGGTGCTGAGGGTAGGAGTGACATTTGAAAATTGAGGAATTTTCATTGCAATAAAATGGGGCACACAAAATCAGTGTGTTGGAAATTGCAGGAAAAATCAGCTAGAATTATTGGAGTACAGAAAAGTTCTGGAAGTAAAACTACTGTATGTTCTGAGGTTCAGGCACAGGGAAAAATAATGGTTTGTGTACAGGTAAAACAGGGAACATCAGTGATAGGTAAAGAAGCGGGAATGCGTTCACAATTTACCCAAGAGAATTCTGAGGAGCCGGTTGCAGAAACGTTTAAAGACTTTGTATGTGAAGGGACAGTCTTTCCATGTGTAAAGGGTGGAGTAGGTGAATATGTTAAAATTTTAAGAGACCCATGGGCTAGTCAGACCTTAATATTGCGGGATAGTGATATTTGTTGTTCAGAAGGAGTATTGCAGGATCAGGTGATCAGTGGAGTTCATGGCGATGCTAAATCTATTCCATTGTAGAAGGTAAATTTAAAGAGCAAATGGAGGACAGGCGAAGTTGTTGTTGGAGTAGTGGAAACATTGCCCATGATAGGGGTTCAATTTGTTCTGATTAATGATATAGCTGGATCACAAATGTGGGTGATGCCTAGGGTAGCTGAGCAGCCAGTGAAAGTGTTTTCAACAGAGGTGTTACAGAGGGAGCATCCTGGATTGTTTCCTGATTGTGTGATAATGGGATCAAAAGCTCATCAGGAAGAACAAGAGAAACAACAAGGGTTGGCAGTTCAAAGGCAAAAAAAGGTGTCAAAATCCAATTAGCTGACACTGTGTTAGATAGTTAGACAACATTGTTCAGGAGAAAATACTACACGACAATTCAGCTGAAGTGTTTAACTCAAGGAGGTTAGTGGAGTTACAGAAAAATGCTTTGCAATTAAAGCAGTTACATCAGAAAGCTTATTCAGAAACAGAAACAAAATGTATTCCAGTATGTTATTACCTCAAGGGAATTATTTTAATGAGACAATGGAGGCCAGATCATGTCTCAGCAAATGGGAGTTGGAATGAGGTGCATCAGATTGCTATCCCATTAAGGTATAGAAATGACGTTCTGAGCTCATGAAATTCCAAATGGGGGTACATTTAGGAATTACGAAAACACAGGAAAAGATACAGACATTTTCTTTTGGCCAGAATTGCATAGGCATGTAGTCAAATTCTGTAGAATTTGTTTCACATGTCAAGTAACAGGAAAACCATAAGCAGTGATAAAGCTGGTGCCTTTAATCGCAAAACCAGCATTTGAAGAATCTTTTACTAGGGTCATGATTGATTGGGTAGGACTTCTCCCTATGACGAAAAGTGGAAATCAGTACTTACTAACAATAATGGATGTGTCTACCAGGTTTTCTGAAGTGATACCTTTAAGACATATTACAACTAAGAAGATTGCAGAGGAGTTCATTACAATTTTTTTAAGATCTAGTTTATCTCAGGAAATACAATCAGGGGTCAAATTTCATGCCACAGCTGTCTAAGGAAGTAATGAACAGTTTGGGGATAAAACAATTTAAGTCAACAGCTTATCATCTGGAGTCACAAGGAGCTTTGGAAAAATGGCATCAAACTTTTAAAATTATGAGAGCGTACTGTCAGGATTAACCACAGGATTGGGTTACAGGAATTCAGTTTCTGTTATTTGCTATTAGAGACACTCCTAATGCATCAGTTGTTTTATTCCTTTTGAACTAGTTTGTAGTCATGAGGTAAGGTAGCATGGAAATTAATTCATGAGAAATTGGTTGGTCAAAATTCTCAATCTAATCTCTTGGGTAATGCATCAAATTTCAGGGAAAGGGAACATTTAAATATATCTCAGCAAATGATTAAAGTGAATATAGATAAGAAAGCTAAAGCTCACAGTTTTGTTTCTGGAGAGAAATTGTTAGTTTTATTACCAGTGTGAGGTGATTCATTAAATGCAAGATTTAGTGGACTTACAAGATTGAAAAGAAATTGAGTGAAGTAAATTAATTAATAAATCCTCCAGATAGTATAAAGAAGCAGAGGGTCTGTCATGTAAATATGCTTAAAAATAACTTTGACAGGGAAGAGGTATTAGTGATGGTGAATGATGAGAAAGAGGTAGCAATGCGGGACTCTGAAATTGATTTTCCTCTAATCAAACTGGTTAATGATGGGGTGCTTGAAAATTTAAATGAAATATTGAGTTTCCCTCCAAGCAAGTGTCAAAATGATTTGGAATAGCTATTATTTGCAGCCACAAAAAACCTATTTGTGGGAATAAATTGGGAAAGACACATTTAGCTATATATGATGTCTCTGTAAAGGTTTCATCTTCAATATGGCAATATCCTTATAGTTTAAATCCGGCAAAGTTATCACAAGTACAAAAAGAAATTGATTTCATGCTTCGAAATGATATAATTGAGACTAGTTGCAGTATCTGGATTTCACCCATTGTGCTGCTACTGAACCCTGATGGAACACAAAGACTGTGTGTGGACTATCAAAAGGTGAATGAGGTGACAAAAGTGGGTTCCATATCCTATACCACGGTTGGAAGATTGCATTGAGAAAGTGGGGCAGTCAAAATTTATCACAAAGATTGACTTACTAAAAGATATTGGCAGGTACCATTGTCAGAGAGAGGAAATGAGATATTGGCTTTTATAATGCCAAGTGAACTATATCAGCTTAAAGTCATGCCATTTGGTCTGAAGAATTCACCCATGACATTTCAAAGACTGCCCAACAAAGTAATTGAAGGTCTAAGCAATTGTGCTGTTTATATTTATGTCTAATAGTTTTCCACCCTAAGTGGGAGGAGCATTTATAGCATCTGGGAGGATTATTTTCTCGATTACAAGAAGCTAATTTGGTGATGAGCTTGGCCAAAAGTGTATTTTCAAAAGCGCAAGTTACAAATCTAGGCCTTTGCTCATGGTAAGGTGGCTTCGAGAGATGCAAAAGTCAAGGCTATCGTGGATTTCCCAGTGCATATAACAAAATGAGATGTTTTGAGATTTCTGGGCTTGAGTAGGTTTTACCAGAAATTTGTATCAAATTTTAGGCAAGCGGTTACTCCATTGACAGAACTGTTAAAAAAGAACAAGAAGCTTCAATGGACACTGAAGTGTCAGAAGTCATTGATAGTTTAAATACTGTATTAACTACACTAGTGTTGGCAGTACCCAATTATGCCAAGCAATTCAAGTTGGCCATTGAGGCAAGTGATACAGGCATTGGGACTGTACTGTTACAAGAAGATGACACTGGAATTGAAACACCATGCGGTATTTTTCACTATGTTGAAGCTGAATGTACAACAGAGAAGATATTCAATGATCAAAAAAGGGACCTTGGATTTGGTGTTAGCATTGCAGCATTTTGAAATTTATATCGTCAACAATTCATCAGAAACAATTGTTTATGCAGAGCATAATCCTTTGAAGTTTTTGGACAAATTTTGAGGCAAAAGTGAAAGACTTTTCAGATGGAATCTATTATTAAAACTATTTAATCTACAGATTATACATGTTGCCGGTAGAAGTAATCTGTTCAGAGATGCGTTATTAAGAATTTGAAGCTTAAAGGAAAATTGGACATTTCTTAAAAACTTGGACATTGAACTGTTTTCTGTTGATACCAAAGACTCGTGTATATATATTGTCATGTTAATGCATGCATTTGTGATGGTGTAAGAAGTATAGGAGATAGTGTGAGATGGGTTACTGAAAAATGAAGCCGTCTTTTAGAATTATGAATGTTCATTTTTGGCAAGGGTGGGGATGTCATGAAGAGATATTAATGAATATAATGTTATTGGAAATTATTTTAAATCGGATTTGCAGCAGGATCTGTGTCTTTGTGAGTGTGTGTGTCTTAATTGGGTTTAAAACCAGCTAGTCTGGGTGCTTTGCTGTACAGTAGTTTTGAAATATAAACAGTAAGGTAAAGGGTGCATTTTTGCATTTTATTGAATAAACCATTCAAAAACTGGAGGGTGAAATCTTGGACCGAGCGAGGAGACACCAAGCAATAGGTTTATAATTCTAATAAAATTGGTACTATGAAAGGGGTTTTATTGTTAGAAGAGGTGGAGTTCAAAGGGCCTGGTGATATAATGAGAATTTGCATTCAAAGGGAAGGCTAGGTATATACAGGAGAGTTTTGTGTGTGGAAGTCAGAGACATGGAAGATCTAAGCTGCCTATAAACCTATAAATGTCTGCAAGAATCAAACTGAAAGAAATCTCATTTTGAATTCATAACATAAAATGTGCTTTGCCTGGTATCCGTTTAAGCCTATGGGTTATTGTTGCCTTGGGGAAGATTGCCTGGGAGCAATTAATTTGGGGATTTGTTCAATAGCTATTATGGTAGTAATTTATAGATGTGTATGTGTTAAATAGCTTGTAAAATTATTAAAAGTTTTATTTAATTTATATAAAAAACACTCTCGAGGCCTATTGGTATTATTCCTGAATTCAGAGCTGCATCTCAAACATACCAATTGAAAATATAAGTTATGACAGTTGTTTAAAGTTTCCATCTAGGATTTTAAATAACTCAGCCTTTATCAACTCCTGTGTCATAACAGGTGGGTATTCGGATGCAGAAACAGACCATGGGGTGGGAAGGAGGAGGTTGGGGTGGTGAATGTGAATGGGATATTTTTGGGAAGGAAGGGAACGTGCATGCTCACCTGGACATCCTCCGAGGAAAAGGATTGTGGCTGGTAGTTCACGGAGGGGAATTGGAAGGTGATCAACAGTGATGGGGGAAGGAAATGGGTGACTGGGGGAGGGGAGAATGTAGGGGAGCTGATGAAAAACCAACTCAGGACCATGCTGTTTAAATCAAAAGTGAAATGACAGTCATGGTGGGCGAAATCAGGTGCTGCATGGGAGTGTGATCATTAGCTGGGCTGGGCACTTGCATGAGGCTTCCTGAAAGGCCCTGCCGTACATACACACCTCTCCCTCCAGAATCACCTGTCGGCCAACTGCTCCCTCTGTGGTAACAGAGGACGAGGTTGAGGAGCTCACAGACAAAGAGGACTCGGATTGAGAGGAGAGCCTCTGAGATTCCTGAGTGGATGACCAAAGGGTTTTTAGCTGCTGTTCATGGCCCCTTCAGGTGCTGCGCACCTGGCCTGACTCCTTGAGGGGAAGGTGAACCTGGAGGGATATTGAGGTGCCATGTTTCCCTCTCGTGTTGACACAGCAGGAACTCACCCATGGCTACCGCGATGCGGTGCAGGTCGGCACAGATCTCTGCATTCTGCAGGACCAGAGTCTCCATGGCATCCATCAACCTCCCCATGGAGACCACCATACGCACACATGTGGGCACCAATTCATCAGAGAGCAGGCAAACACACTCCTCTGACTCACGTGCCACTCTGTTAAGGTGTTCTCACGCCTTCTGCTGAGTCTTCAAGATGAGTTCAAAGGCCAAATCTAGGGGTTCATCATCTGACTCGGACCTCACAGATGCCTCTTCCCCAGCAGTCCTCCGAGTGCCGGGGATCTTGGCTGAAACTGCCTCCTTCTGCTGCGGACACGTGTCCATATGGTGACCACCAGATTGTGAACCCAAACCTGCTCCAAACCTAGGTCCCACACAAGTGTGTTTCTATACACCAGTGCAGGGGTTGGGTAAGCGCTGTGATGGGTCTTCCAGGCTGCTTATTTCCAGCTCTTCAATGGAGGAGGTGTTCTCCTTGGCCGGAGGTGAGAACCTGGATGGATCTGAGGGACTGGCTGGCTGAGGGTGTCAGTCTCTTGGCAGAGCTCCCTGTGAAACAAAGTAGAGATAATTAGTGCATGTCAGCCAGGTCAAAAGCAGGAGAGAGACAGCACTCACATTTCCATTGAGAGAGGGATGATGTGGTGCAGGATCCTCACGAGGGTGTTCGCTGCCGACCTCACCGTCACCACAGGTCCATGTCCTCACCAGTCAGCGCAATGGCACACTCCTCAATGTGAGTGAGGGGCTTAATGTGGATAACTCCATACCTCCCCATAGTCTGGGACCTCTACCTGCTGATGTGAGCAGACTTTTCCTGCATGGAAACAGATGGAGAGAGTGTGAGCAGGACACATGGCACTGCATGGAATTTTTGTGTGGTGAGCGGAGACATGGACGGGATGAGGCTGCGAGCTCCAGAGAAGATGAGCCTTATGGAGATGTGAGGGCATGTGTGAGAGTTAGTGGTATTGTCCCTTGAGGTGTGAGATCCTTGTGGATGTATGATAGGTTTGTGAGTGTGAGAGTTGAGAGTGATGAGAGGAGAGAGTTACCCTGGTAGAATGAATGAGATCATTCATCCTTGTAGAGGCACTGGTTGGCTATGCTTTTTTGCAGGGTATTGGCATTGACCACCACTTCCACCGCCTCCCATGCTTGATTAGTGATGCAGCTGCCCATCCTGTGGCTGGAGTGGGTGTATAGGACATCATGGAGGGTCTCCATGGCATTCAAAAGGCGCTCGAGGGATGCGCCACTGAAGCAGGGGGCTGCAGTCTTTTTGCCATTCGGGGTCATCCTGTCTCCCGTGTGGCAGTCTTGGGCTGGAAGCACTGAGGGATGTATGTGCCACTGTTTTAAATGTGGCACCTGGCATGATGAAGCACGAGGTGATGGTGTGGCAGGCGAATGAAAGCCCACCCATCATGGAAATGGCATGTTTCCTGGGAATGCATAATTAATGCGGCAGGTTTGGGACAATATGCTGTGAGAAACCACCATTGCAGCCGACATACTGTACTTAGTGCAAATCTGGGACAATTCCACCCTCTGTTACTAGAAGGGTTCAAAATTGATAAGGAGGAAGTGTTGATAAACTGTTGGTACTTAAAGCTGACAAGGCATCATAATTGAATGAGATGAATCCAAGGATATTGAAATAAGAGAGGAAATTGCTGGGGCACTGGCCATAAACTTTCAGTCTTCCCTGGACTCAGCGGAGCTAGCAGAGGACTGAACAATTGCAAACATTATGCCCTTGTTTAAAAAAGGTTATAAGGATGAGCCCAGCAATCACAGACCAATCAATTTAACTTCAGTGGTGGGGAAGCTTCTAGAAACAATTATTTGGGATAGAATTAGTAGTTACATGGAAAAATGTGGGTTGATTAGGAAGAGCCTGAATGGATTTCTATGCCTTCCCGACTACCTTATCCACCTGCGTTGCCACTTTCAGTGACCTGCGGACCTGTAGACCCAGATCCCTCTGCCCGTCGATGCACTTAAGGGTTCTGCCATTTACTGTATAATTCCTACCTGTATTAGACCTTCCAAAATGCATTACCTTGCATTTGTCCAGATTAATCTCCATCTGCCATTTCTCCGCCCAAGTGTCCAACCAATCTATATCCCGTTGTATCTTTGACAATCCTCTTCATTATCTGCAACTCCTCCAACCTTAGTGTCGTCTGCAAACTTACTAATTAGCCCAGCTACATTTTCCTCCAAATCACTTACGTATACTACAAACAATGGTCAATGGAAATTTTTCTGGCTGGATGAAGATTAACTAACTTGCTGGAGCTTTTTGAAGAGGTAACAGAGAGGATTGATGAGGGTAGTGCTGTTGATATGTTGGACTTTCAAAAGGCATTCGAAACAGTGCCACACAACATGGAATAAAAGGGACAGTGGCAATATGGATACAAAATTTGCTCATTAGTAGGAAACAGAGGGTAATAGAAAGAACAAAGAACAAAGAAAAGTACAGCACAGGAACAGTCCCTTCGCCCCTCCAAGCCTGCGCCGATCATATTGCCTGTCAAACTAAAACATTTTGCACTTCCGGGTTCTGTATCCCTCTATTCCCATCCTATTCATGTATTTGTCAAGCTGCCTCTTAAACATCACTATCGTACCTGCTTCCACCACCTCCTCTGGCAGCGAATTCCACTACCTCTGCATTAAAAACTTGCCCTGCACATCTCCTCTAAAGTTTTCTCCTCTCACCTTAAATCTGTGTCCCCCAGTAATTGACTCTTCCACCCTGGGAAAAAGCTTCTGACTGTCTACTCTGTCCATGCCATTCATAATTTTGTAAACTTCTATCAAGTTGCCCTTCAATCTCCGTCCCTCTAGTGAGAATAATCCGAATTTCTCCAACCTCTCCTCATAGCTAATAACCTCCAGACCAGGCAGCATCCTGGTAAACCTCCTCTGCACCCTCTCCAATGCCTCCATATCCTTCTGGTAATGTGGTGACCAGAATTGCACGCAATATTCCAAGTGTGGCCTAACCAAGGTTCTATACAGCTGCAGCATGACTTCCCAGCTTTTATACTCAATAAACCTACCGATGAAGGCAAGCACACCATATGCCTTCCTGACTACCTTATCCACCTGCGTTGCCACTTTCAGTGACCTGTGGACCTGTACACCCAGATCCCTCTGCCCGTCGATGCACTTAAGGGTTCTGCCATTTACTGTATAAGTCCTACCTGTATTAGACCTTCCAAAATGCATTACCTTGCACTTGTCCAGATTAATCTCCATCTGCCATTTCTCTGCCCAAGTGTCCACCGATCTATATCCCATTGTATCTTTGACAATCCTCTTCAATATCTGCAACTCCTCCAACCCTAGTGTCGTCTGCAAACTTACTAATTAGCCCAGCTACATTTTCCTCCAAATCATTTACGTATACTACAAACAATGGTCAATGGAAATGTTTCTGGCTGGATGAAGATTTGTAGTGGAGTTCCTCAGGGGTTGATATTGGGACCCTTTTTCTGATATATGTTAATGATCTAGATCTTGGTGTACAGTGGACAATTTCAAATTTTGCAGATGATACAATACTTGGAAGCACTGTAAACTGTGACGGGGACAGAATAGAACTTCAAAAGGACATAGACAAGTTGGTGGAGTGGGCAGATACATGGCAGATGAAGTTCAATGCGGAAAAGTTTGAGGTGATGCATTTTGGTAGGGAGAACAATGAGAGGCAATATTAAATAAGGGGTACAATTCTTAAGGGTGTGTAGGAGCAGAGGGACCTGGGTGTATATCTGCATAGATCATTGAAAGTGGCAGGATAAGCCGAGAGAGCAGTTAATAAAACATATAGTGTCCTGGGTTTTATTAATAGGGTCATAGATAACAAAAGCAAGGAGATTATGTTGAGCTTATATAAGACATTAGTTAGACCTCAGCTGGAGTATTGTGTGCTGTCCTGGGTGTCACATTATAGGAAGGATTGGAGAGAGTGTAGAAGAGGTTTACAAGAATATTTTCAGGGATGAGAAACTTCAGTTATGAAGATAGATTGGAGAGGCTGGGACTTTTCTCCTTGGAGAGGAGAGGCTAAGCAGAGATTTGATAGAGGGGTTCAAAATCATGAGGGGCCTGGATAAAGTGAATAGAGAGAAACAGTTCCTGCTCGTAAAAGGATCAACAATTTCCAGTTCCCTGGCCCCAACCGCTTCCTCTTCACCATGGACGTCCAATCCCTCTACACCTCCATCCCCCACCAGGATGGTCCGAGGGCCCTTAGCTTCTTCCTTGAACAGAGGCCCGAACAATCCCCATCCACCACTACTCTCCTCCGTCTGGCTGACTTGTTCTCACGTTGAACAATTTCTCCTTCAACTCCTCTCACTTCCTCCAAATAAAAGGTGTGGCTATGGGTACCCGCATGGGCCCCAGCTATGCCTGTCTCTTTATGGGGTATGTGGAACATTCCTTGTTGCAGTCCTACTCCGGCCCCCTTCCACAACTTTTTCTCCGGTACATCGATGATTACTTCGGTGCTGCTTCATGCTCTCGTCGGGACTTGGAAAAATTTATTAATTTCGCTTCAAATCTCCACCCCTCCATCATTTTCATGTGGTCCATCTCTGACACTTCCCTTCCCTTCCTTGACCTCTCTGTCTCAATCTCTGGTGATAGACTGTCCACCAATATCCATTACAAACCCACCGACTCCCACAGCTACCTAGACTACAGCTCCTCACATCCCGCTTCCTGTAAGGACTCCATCCCATTCTCCCAGTTCCTTCGCCTTCGCTGCATCTGTTCCGATGATGCTACCTTCAAAAACGGTTCCTCTGACATGTCCTCCTTCTTCCTTAACCGAGGTTTTCCACCCACTGTCGTTGGCAGGGCCTTCAACCGTGTCCGGCCCATCTCCCGCGCATCCACCCTCACGCCTTCTCCTCCCTCCCAGAAACATGATAGGGTCCTCCTTGTCCTCACTTATCACCCCACCAGCCTCCGCATTCAAAGGATCATCCTCCGCCATTTCCGCCAACTCCAGCATGATGCCACCACCAAACACATCTTCCCTTCACCCCCCTTATCGGCATTCCGTAGGGATCGCTCCCTCCGGGACACCCTGGTCCACTCCTCCATCACCCCCTACTCCCCATCCCCCTCCTATGGCACCACCCCATGCCCACGCAAAAGATGTAACACCTGCCCCTTCACTTCCTCTCTCCTCACTGTCCAAGGGCCCAAACACTCCTTTCAAGTGAAGCAGCATTTCACTTGCATTTCCCCCAACTTAGTCTACTGCATTCGTTGCTCCCAATGTGGTCTCCTCTACATTGGAGAGACCAAACGTAAACTGGGCAACCGCTTTGCAGAACACCTGCGGTCTGTCCGCAAGAATGACCCAAACCTCCCTGTCGCTTGCCATTTTAACACTCCACCCTGCTCTCTTGCCCACATGTCTGTCCTTGGCTTGCTGCATTGTTCCAGTGAAGCCCAACGCAAACTGGAGGAACAACACCTCATCTTCCGACTAGGCACCTTACAGCCTTCCGGACTGAATATTGAATTCCCACCCCCTTTCTGTTTCCCCCCTTTTTTTTCCCAATAAATTATATAGATTTTTCTTTTCCCACCTATTTCCATTATTTTTAAATATTTTAAAATCTTTTATGCTCCCTCCACCCCCACTAGAGCTGTACCTTGAGTACCCTACCATCCATTCTTAATTAGCACATTCGTTTAGATAATATCACCAACTTTAACTTTAACACCTATGTGTTCTATTGTACCATTGTCGCTGACATCTTTTGATGATCTGCTTCTATCACTGCTTGTTTGTCCACACAACCACACACCCTCTCTCTCTATCTCTCCGCCCCCCACACACACACCTTAAACCAGCTTATATTTCAACTCTTTCTTGGACTCGAAATCAAGTTCTGTCGAAGGGTCATGAGGACTCGAAACGTCAACTCTTTTCTTCTCCACCGATGCTGCCAGACCTGCTGAGTTTTTCCAGGTAATTCTGTTTTTGTTTTGGATTTCCAGCATCCGCATTTTTTTTGTTTTTATATAAAAGCAAGTTGTTATTCTAAAATTAAATGGCAGGAACGCATTTATTATTATCACATTGTCTTTTCCCCCATAAATTAATCTCTAACTTGCACCCCATACCTATCTCTATGATGAACACCATGGCCCAGCTCCTCTGAGCAGCAGCAATGATAGTTGGATTGCCGCTGTGCTCGAAATTCCCCTGACTCAGCATTGCTGCATGTTTCCTCTCGGACCTTTCGAGCCCGCTGTTACAGATATGTGCAGTGCAACATCATTTGGGGAAACCTGTTGGAGTGATAAAAATACAGGACATGTCATCTTTTTTGTGGCACTGGCTGCTGCCTGGTATGTTTAAAGGTCCACTATGAATGAAAGTGAAGGGGTGAGAGTATGAATGGGTAGGTGGGCGAGTGGGTAAAGTGGGCAAATGGATAACACTGGTGGGCAGGTGAGTGAGGTGATGGGTGGGTAAGTGGATAGGTAGGTAAGGTGGTAGATGGGCCAGGGTGTAGTTTAATTGGGCCGGTGTAGTCATGCCAGAGGAGTCATCAGTCAGGATGGGATGGTCGGGTTGTGTCAGGCTGATGTTTGGGTTGGGAGGTAGTTGGGGGTTTGGGGTGTAGTCGGGGGTTCTGGGGGATATCAGGTCAGCTGTAGGTCAGAAAGCTCCGGGGGTAGTCAGGGACTCGCTCGCAATTCTGATAGACACATACTGGCCACTATTCGGCCCCATGTCCAAAATCCTTTTGGGCATCAGGCCTGTATGTTAATTATATAATTTCATAATATGGAAATAAGGTAGCCATTCTGGCTGTGATAGGAACCTGCAGAGAAAGTGAGACGCTGATACGTTTATTATCGTGAAAATGCAATGATCTGTTTCAAGGGAACAACAGCCAACAGACATCTGGAAAAATGAGAGACTGAGGATTAATGGAGCAATTTGGTGCTATATTGATCAGGTTTTACATCTGCACAGATTGACTGAGATGCTACTAACAGGGCACAAATGTTAAGACTTGCCAAATATCACTTGAGAAGATGTTTTCAGTGTCGACACATCTGAGACTCACACTCAGCGCCTTCAAACCACAGTGTAGCTTTTGTAATTTGAAAGAGAGCAGAGATGGAAGCTGTGATACCAGTGCTTGGGAATGATTTTACAAAATACATGGCAACATATTAAGCATGCATGATGAAATGAAAGGTTATTAAACCCTGACAGAAAAAAAAATCTACTAGATAGGCAAGCTATAGTTATGTATGTAATATGGTGTAGCTTGGCTTCTTTATAACCCCAAGTAGAGAAAATACAGGCCTATCATGCATCGGAGCTGGAAATGAGCTTTCGCAGTCCACAGCCCAGGAACAACTTCTTAGCCTCAAGGAGCCTCAAGGTCATAATTTATGTTCCTACCATATTGCAGTTACTCAGGAATTCTCATCCATTCAGATAAAATAGTTTAAATTACTTTGTATTATATTTCATACAGATCTGTAAAAAATGATTACAGTTATCTGCTGAAACAAAAGAGAGAAAATCTTTCTCTAAGTGGTCTCTAGGAGATTATCTGTGTAAAGATTATGGTACACTCTGTGGCATGCCCTGTCAGTTCAGCATGACTAATAGCAATTTTATGAGTGAAGAAACATGCAGACTCTGAAGTGAACTTGATAGCTTCAAGTAATTCATACCATTAATCCCTTGGTATTTTTTTAAAGTACATTAATTGCTTTGACTTTCTCTTCCAATGATTTCTGAGCAACTATCTTCACTATCCTACTTTCACTCTCACTTACATTAAAGTTCGAAATCAACCAAGATTAATATCAAATATATTAAATATATAGAGGGAAAAAAAATTAGGCCCGTTTTCAGGCATGCGCTCAATACACTCTTCAGAAGCTGGAGCCTGAAGCTTGACCCAAATTGGACCCCAGGCCTCTTGCAAGCATCGGACATCAACTGCACATCCTGAGTCAGCTTGCTGTAGAGTGATGGACAAATGGTTAAGTTCATGAGACCATGATGCTATTAATGATATAACTGTGACAACAGATGACCAAGAGGCTTCAGGAGAGCTAGGTGCAGAATAGCCTGTGTCCTTACCTTGAGGACTTTGCAAATGGCTGTTAATAAATTGTTTGAAGTTAAAATATACCGACTATCTCTGTCATAGGGAAGCAGAGCAAGGTACAGTGAGATGCGAAAGCATGATAATAGTGAAACCTCACTGAAGCTCGGCAACAACCTGAAGCATCGTGGCAATGCTGGAGGCTGCAGTATAGAAAACTGAGGCCATAGGTTAGTGACCCACCAATGATGACTGGTGAATGAATTAACTTCACAGCGATGATGATCAGAGCCAAAAAGTATGGTGGTGAAGGGACAGTGAGAGGTGCATGATGTTGTTAGCTACTGAGCAGCCACTTCCCCTTCCACAGCTTTTCCAACACATTGAAGGTCTGAGCAAGGTCACTGATGGAAGCTCTGGAAAAGCCAATTTGAAAGGTACCGAATGGCTTCGGTTTACAAGGGAAAAGTCAGAAACACTGGGTCTGTGCACATTTATATGCTTGGGTTCCAATGCTGATGGTGTCCTTACATGGCAAGGCATCAAGGAAACATTAGCATCATGAGATGAGATTATGGAGGGCTTTGATAAATACTTCAGCCCCTAAAAGAATGTGGTTATAGAATGAGCAAAATTCAAACAGAGGAGTCCAAAGGCCAGGTGAATCTATTAATTTCTTCATTAATGACAGGCTGGCTAGTACCTGCAGTTATGGAGTCTTGAAACACAAATTGATTAGAGACTGCATCGTAATCAATATTAATACCCTTTTAAAAGAACTCTTTCAATAAAATACAAGACATTGCAATAATGAAAATGTTTGTCAAGTTCAACATAATTATTGCATGTACCCTACAGTGATACAATGTATTCCTGGCGTGTGTCAGTAATATCAAAATTGCAAGCAGTCTGTCTTTTAATGACAATCAAAGATTTAACCCTCAATCTAAGAGAGCTGGCATTATTAGTTCACCTTTACTTTTGTAGTTTTAAACAAACAAGACATATCTGCACTATTGAAATGTCTTAACTATGGGAACAATGGATAAGGGCACTGGAAGCTGAGATCTTGGGTGGAATTCTCTGTGCCTGCTGGCATTGGGCTTCATGACAGGCGTGAGCAGACAATATTGTGGGAAGGCCAAAAATCTGTTTCACGCTATTGTGAAACCAGTTTACAATTGTTCGCCCTGTCCGTCAATGGCGTTTCCTACCATTGGGCGTTGGGAACTTCACTGTAATACATCTGCATATCATTATAAGCCCAGATCACCAGAATCATCCCACCACGTCAAATCTACTGCCCATGTCGGCAGGAAAACATGCCAGTACAAAACATGTCTTGACAAATGTGACGTGCCAAAGTCGGGACTTACCGTAAGGGGATATCTGAGGAGCAGAAGATCTGGAGCATGACAGCAATGGGATCCTGGAGGAATGTCCATCGCATGCTGGGTGGATTCTGAAGGCTATGGCTCCACCATGAAGCAGCCTTCAGAAGGTGGAAAATGATGGTTGAGGGTCTGCTTTAGGGCTTCAGTGTCTTGGCCGTGGTCTGCCATGGAAGATCATCGAGGGGATGGAGAGGAAGGTCCAGTTGTGAGTGGGGGAGCAAGATGTACCTGGGTGGGGGCAGGAAGATCTAGGTTCGACTGAGAGAGGAAAGTGTGTCAGGGAAGGTGAGGTTGTGAGGGGGTGGTGGGGGATTGAAGGTGAAGGGGATAAAGTGGTAGGGGGAGACTAAGGTTTTAGGGGGGTGGTTTGGTTGGGAGGGGGGAAATGAAGGTGTCGGGGGTGAGATTGGGTGGGAGGGATTATGGGGGAAGGAGGAGAATATGGGAAGAATACCGTCACTGGGGAGGTAGATGTAAGCAGTGAGGAAGGTATAAGGGAAGGAGTCTGGGGAGAGGAAGGGGCCCAGAGAGGGGAAGGAGTCCAGGGGGAGGAAGGACTCCAGAGTGAGGAAGGAGTCCAGAGAGAGAAAGGAGTCCGGATAGGGGAAGGAGTAAGGGTGGAGCAAGAAGTAAGGCTAGAGGAAACACTGCGGCTACAGGAAGGAATCAGGTAGGGGAAAGGACAAAGGGAGGGGGTGCTAAGGTGTCCGGGCCAGAAGAAGAAGTGGGGAGTCCAGAGGGGAAAGGAGTTCTAAGGGGGAAGGAGCCTGGAGGGGGTGATGTCCAGGTAAGCATGCAAGGCAGGGGTCTTTGGAGTCGATGACCGCCTCCTGGGGAGTAAACTGTGGATGGGCATGGTACAGGGAATGGTGATAACGACCAAGGGCAGAGTGAGGCATTGGGTGGGAGGGTGAGGGTGTGATGATATCAGCAAAAGAGAGGGTGAGGGTGGTTGATGGGGACTTGGAGGCAGACACAGACCCGGGGATGGGAAGGAAGACATCGGCGAAGTTAATATGGATGGGGTTGGGATTTTCAGTAAGTTAGGGAACCTGCACATTCAACCAGACATCCCCAAAAGAAAAGGGCTGTGGCTAGTAAGTGATGGTGGGGAGCTGGACGGTGATGCCAGGAGTGTTGACAGTGATAGGGGAAAGTACATGGGCGACTGGAGGAGGGGAAAGAAGGGGAGACCTGAAGGAAAATATTAGATGCGCCATGCTTGCAAATCCAAAAGTGAAATGAATTCATGGCGGACAGGAACAGGTGCTGCAAGGGAGTGTGATCAGTGGGTGGGCAGAGATGCAGGTCAGCTCAAATGGACAACTGAAAGAAAACCCCAGCAGGCAGCATTAAAAAAGGACATTGAGATGAGTGTGATCGGGAAAGGATCCATGTGCGGGGGAGATTGCTTGCACGAGGTTCCAAAAGGCTCAACCACACATGCATACATCCAGAATCACTCGTGGGCTGGCTGTGTGCAGCTGAGCTGCAAGTGGGAAGCAGGGAAATAACTCACAAAGCCTGTAAATGAAACTGAAAGACACCATAACACATTATTCAGTGTAAGTGAATATATTTTCAAATTACGAAGTGACAAAATTCGTTTACCCATGCAACCAACTGTGATCAGAATTTTTTAACTTTTCCTGGTCATTTGCTTCTAAGTGCTGCCTTGACATCCACAGCAGGGGTGGAGACAGCCTGTGTAGTAGTTGGCCCTGTTGCCTCTGATGACTTTAGTGTGGGTCCTCTGGAGAGCTGATGCTCTGGGGGCCCTGGCTTCCTTTGGCTGTCCTCCTGTGGGCCAGCTGTTCCCTCTGCGATGACAGAGGATGAGGTTGAGGGGGTCACAGGCAAAGGGCACTTGGAGGGAGCAGTCGGCCTCTGGGATTCTTGAGTGGATGACCCAGGGTTGTCCAGCTGCCGCTTCTCCTCCCTTCTGGTGCCCGAGGGCCCCAGCCTGACTCCTCAAGGGGAAGGAGCACCTGTGGGAAATGTCAAGGTGCCCTGTTTCCCTCTCATGTTGCCACTGCAAGAACTCATCAAAGGCTACCTCGATGGAGTGCAAGTCTGTGCACACCTCTGCGTTCTGCATCCACCATCCTTCCAATGGAGACCTCCATACGTGCATATGCAGGAACCATTTCATCAGAGAGCAGGCGGGTGGACTCCTCCGACTTGAGTGCCACACTGCTGGCCCTCATAATAGCTTTGCGTTATGGTTGTCTGCTTTCTGCTGATTTTCAATGATGAGTTATGTTCGAATAATATCTCTCAAGACTGAATTTTTCTTTTACAAAATGGAAGAACATGAATCTGGACCTTTGGATGTTAATCAGGGATTTAAAAAAAAAGTCATAAGTTCACCTTGGAACTGCCAGCAAGCAGACCTCTTCCAAGAAATCAGGTGACCTATATGGCACTTGAGAAGGAATTGTTTTGTTTGTGTTGCACTGCAAAGCACTTTAATTAAGTAAAGCAAGTCCGGAGGGTGGCCATTGGGGCAGGCCATGCCAGAGGGTAGGGCAGCATGCCCTTCATTTCTCCGACGAGTGCCTAGCTGCCCTCCTGGAGGAGGTGGCAGTGCGACGGGAGTTCCTTCTTCCGAGGGACAAGAGGCAGAGGCCTCCCCACCTGACCAAACGTGCGTGGGAGGAGATGGCTGAGAGTGTGAGCTCCCATGATGTGGTGCGACGCACATGGCTCCAGTGCCGCAAAAAACTCAACGACCTTGTGCACTCGGGAAGGGTGAGTACCATGTTGCCTCAAGTCACTTAATGCAGCTTTCACCCTTTTCGCCTAGCCCCCATCCCCAGCCCCCCACCCCCGCCAGCAACTCTGAGTACAATAACAGCATTGAATCCTACACAGCATGTATCCCTCGCTGGGTGGGCCAGCAGATATTGCCCATGCCCAGTTCACCCTGAGAGGGTTGAGCTAGGATGGGTTCTGTATCCGCAGCATGTGTGACACTGACATCCAGAGCATAGCGTGGGGGTGAAAATCAAGGGCCTGCACCTAGGCACAGTGCTGGAGCTGGGAAGCATGCCAAAGTCAGGGAGCTAACATGCTGGGAGGGGAGCTCCTAGGTGGCAGGGCACCAATCGATCTGCTGGTCTTTGCACTCCACGTGCTTGTGCCTCCTTGGTTAGCAAAGTAACACCTTGTGGTGCCACATGTGAAGGAGGCAGCATTTGGGCAATGGCTCGGGGTTGCGGGGGGGGTCAGCCCTGGCTTCTTTGGGTGAGTGTGCGGCAGCAGCAGAGTAACAAAGCGCTGGGGTCCTGCAATGTCCCACTCTGGCTGGGGTGGCGGGGATGCAATAGAAATTCAGGTGCAGGCTGGACTAATCAATGCTCCTCTCTCCTTTTCAGGAGGAGACTGCACACAATTCCACAGAGCGGATACGGACAGGCAGAGGCCAGGCCCAGTTGGCGAACCTTTTGAGCAGTAGGCCATGGATCTGGAGAGGCACCATGCCCCCCGGTCAACCGGTGTCGGTGAGGCTGGGGTGTCACGGGGAAGTATGTTTGGTGAGCACTCAGGTCACCATGTGTGTCCCAAAAGCCATGACAATGCTGAATGCTCAGTGATTGAAGTTTGCAACATTGGTTGACCATTGATTGTAGAAGGATGAATGTATAATGATCTGGGGGAGCAGCATGCAAGTTGACATTGTCTGCACTGTAACTAATCAAATGTCCTTCTTCTTCCTTTCAGTATCACCGGAGAAGGGCTGGGAGGAGGAGGCAGAGTGCCAACCTTTCACACCTGAGGCCCCAGAGGAAATCCACTCACCAGCTTCACACCATCTCAGCCAGACAGGCCACAGCGCACATACTTGCACCTTGGTGGGAATTAGATCTTTGGCTAGTGTCCTGGAGAACGGCAGTAAGGGCACTTCATACTTGCTTGAGGTATGGGCAGAGACAGTGAGTGCCCAGGGCATTGGCAGTCAGAGGACTGCTGGAGACCATGTCGGTGGCTGATGATGTGACTCTAGTCTTCTGTGAGGCAGCATACACTGGAAGTCCCGCTGAGTATGCGGGACGATCTGGCGGAGATACATGAGACTATGCTTGGCATGGTGCCCGTGCTTGAGGAGTCCATGTGGAGCATCACTGATGCATTGAGTTTCATAGCCGAGTGTCATGCTTCCTCCATGGAGAGCGTGGCGTATCTCATGGAGAGGCTCCTCCAGAACAATCAAGGCCTCCTAGGCTTACGCTTGGACCTGCAAACCTTCACAGCTGCATTGACCTCAGCTGGTCATTGTCCGTTTGGGAGATGGTTTGGGCACCAAGTATCCCAGCTAGGTGCCCATCCATCTACAGTGAGCAGGGAGCTCCGAAGTGACCTCATGTCAGCACAGCAGCTGCCTGTCATCTCTGTGGGCTCCTCTCAGGGCGTTCTGGATGAGGGCAGCAGCTCCTCCGCCCTCCCTGCCACCGTGGCATCCGATGAGGCTGCGATGTCTGGGGATGTGCCAGCTTTGGAACTGGCCGCTCCCTCCCAGGCGGAGCCAGCACAGGCTCCATGGGCAGAGGACTTCCACTAAGGTCATTGAGGCCAACACAGGACAGCACAGTGAGCAGGCTGTCTCAGATGCCAGTACCAGCGAGGGGACAGCACCTGGACATAGCACCTGTAAGCGTAAATTTAAGGCACCTTAGGCACACCATGGGTTTCTCACTGGTGCTTTTATGTTGACCTATAATGGTTTATTGAAGACTTGTTGTAATGTCCAATACATTTTGTTTGTTGGTTTATGAAGTTTCATTTGTTATCTCAATAAATTTTGACATGTTGCCATGCATCAGGGTGATTCCTTACTTCTGAATGTGGACGGGAACCCATGATGTTATGAGTGAATTGTTTGACATTCAGCTTTATTGACAAGGGCCTTAGTTAATGTTATTATCCAAGCAGATTTAGCACTCAGGTATCGAGTATGGAGCCTGCAGCCCTGGCGTGTGTTGAAGGTCCATCTGTGGTGGGCTAGCTGAAGGTTCTTTGGATTAAAGCCTCCTGGGTATCCCTGCCCCCCTGGAGTATGCCCAGGTCAGCGTCTACCTCCTCAGCGTTCTCCTATGCGTGCTCATCCTTGGACTCATTGCTGGACTCATCGTGTGCATCTGGAGCAACTGCGTCTACGTCTTCATGATCCACTGTGTCGCCCCTTTCCAGCGCAAGATTGTGGAAAGGTTAGCATGCAACCACTATCACCAAGACACGACCTGGGGGGTACTGGAGTGCACCCCCCAAGCGGTCCAGACATCAGAAGCACATCTTGAGAAGACTGATGGGTCTCTCCACCACAGCCCTTGTGGAGGTGTGGCTCCAACTGTACCGCTGCTCAGCTTCTGTTCTTGGATGGCGGAGAGGTGCCATGAGCCATCTTCTGAGGGGATGGCCCTTGTCACCCAGCAGCCATCCATCCAGCCAGGCTGGAGCACTGAAAAGCCTTGGCACCTGGGAGTGTCTGAATATGTAAGCATCGAGGGAGTTGCCTGCATACCTTGTAGAACCAGCATCCTGTGTTCACACACTATCTGCACATTCATGGAGTGAAAGCCCTTCCTGTTGACGAAGGCATCGGACTCACCTGCTGGCACCTTGATGGCCACATGTGTACAGCCTATAGTACCCTGGACATGGGGGAAGCCAGCCATGAAGCCTCTGGCTCACTCAGCCTGGCTGGCCTTGTTCCAGCGAGCGTGGATGAAAGTCAATGCATGCCTGAACAAAATGTCTCTCATCTGCTTGACACAAGCGCAGACAGTGGACTGGAGGACTCCGCAGAGATCATCCACCGATCCCTGGAAAGAGCCGGAGGCATAGAAGTTGAGAGCAGCTATGACCTTCAGAGCCATTGGCATGGGGTGTCCATGCGGAGATGACAGGGCCTATCATCTGACAAATGGAGGTGAATGTCTCCTTCGGCATTGCAGCTCAGACATATTGAGGTAGCTGCTTCGCCACCTGTATACCCTGGCATCAGGATAGTGGCGTCTTCTGTGGCCCCTTCCGCCTTGGACTTCCTGTGGGCCCTGTGCCCCTTGTGCCTACGCCTCTCCTCCCAAAGGTGGCTCCCCTGGAGGCTGAATGTGGACTCCTGGCCTCCTCCTCCTTCAGGCTCTCTGTTCCTCCTGAGAGGAAGTGCCTCCAGTGGAAAGCACAACTGCTATTCCCAGGCTAAGGGAAGGCTTCCTGAAAGCTGCAGGTCCCAAAAATAATTTTTACTTTAGAGTCCTGACCTGAAGGCTTTTACTCCTGTCCAAGCAGCTGGTATGAGTTTTGAAGTATTCCTGCTCACACAGGCAAGTATAAATAACTTGCACACTTAAATACCTGAAAGATCATGTTCGTGACCCCACTCACCCCTCTTATCCCGCCTGTGGATGAGGTTTATACAAATGTCTCCTACCTGCCTGCTCGTTGCGTCCGTGCGACATCCTGAAGATCGCACAGGCCCCAAAAAAATTGCAGACAATTGCTGCCTCAAGGGCCTTAACTACATGATTAATTAATGGCGGGCATGCACCTGAGAACATCATGCACCCACCCACCTAAATATTGCGAGGGTGCGCGGTGATGTCAGGATGCTCACCCAACGTCACCACACATCATTTTATATGTTGATGTGCGGGGCCCGCCAATGGGAAAATTCTGACCTGTGCCTGGCTATCAACCTGTAGCCAGAGAACCCTCATCTGAGTGTAACCAGTCTGCATTTGGATCTGCAAAGCCGGTATGTTGGTGAGAACTTCCAGGCATCTACCGGGACCAGTAGCCTATCTGCGCTTGAGAGAACTCCAAGTCATCAGTGTCGAGACCCTGTGGACTTTATCCTTTATTTTATAATGCCCATCCTTCAAAGGCCATCTCTACAGAGAGACTCTATCTGTTTGTCATTTTGTTTGTTTGTGTGGGTGCTGGGGGAATTCTTTAGGAAGCAATAGATAGTTATACTTTCCGATTACATTGTCTGTCAGCCAGCACTTGTAGCTTGTTAAAAGACATTTTGTTTTAAAAATAAATTAATCATTCTGAGTTTTTCAAAGAAACCTGGTCAGAGTCTCTTCTTCTGGGTACACGAGGTATAAGTACACAAATGACCTTTTTGGTGAGAAAATTAAACATTTAAATTAATGGTACAGCTTGTAATGGGGCTTTACAATGAGTAATGGGCTTTACAATTCGCGCACTTCTCCCATGCCGGTCGTAAATAAATTGGGGGCTCTTGCAGGATTTGAGACGCGGACAGCAAATGGTCAGTCAAGGAATAATAATTGGTAAGAGATAAAAGGATGAAGACCCGGTTTCTCATGGATTGGTCAACTAAAATGGCGTTGGAAGTTGCCAAGACTTTTCTACAGATGGAAAATGTCACCCTGACAGGTTTATAGAAATTAACCAAGAGTAAGATAATGGAATTGGCAGATAACCTGGAGTTAGAATTAACTGAAGGGGTGAGAAAAGCAGATATAGTTGAGACAATAATGCAGCATTTGAAACTGTAAGGGATAACAGAGAGACCACTTTCTCCAAGGGGTGACTCAATTGAGTTAGCTGAGATCCAATGAAGTAATTTGAACATGAAAAGGAATTGAAAAAAACTTGAATTTGAGGCAAAAGAATAGGAAAAGGAAAAGGAAAAAGAAAGGGAGGAAAAAGGAAATAAGAGATTGGAATTGAAAAGGCTAGAGACAAAAAAATCAGAAAAGGAAAGGGAAAGGACAGGAAAAGAAAGAGAAAGAGCACTTAGGAAGCTGGAACT
Organism: Isurus oxyrinchus; assembly: GCA_026770705.1. Lineage (NCBI taxonomy): Eukaryota > Metazoa > Chordata > Chondrichthyes > Lamniformes > Lamnidae > Isurus > Isurus oxyrinchus. Next base: position 81,345,359 of record JANJGN010000004.1, on the reverse strand, counting down.
GGAATTTCGGGCAAAGGAGAAGGATAAAGAAAGAGAGGCAATGGAAAGAGAGAAGGAATGAGAAAAGAAATACCAGCTTAAAAGGCTGGACCTTTTAAAAGGGCCTCAGATGCTGAGGAAGGTTCTGATGGTGAAAAAACCTCCAACCCAAAACCCAGTGGGGAGATGTTTAAATTTGTGCAAGCTCTCCTAAAGTTTGAGGAAAGGGATGTAGAGGCATTCTTTATTTCATTTGAAAAGGTGGTGAAGCAAATTAAGTGGCCAAACGAAACCTGGACATTGCGCTTACAGAGTAGGTTGGTGGGTAGAGCTCATGAGGTTTATGCTTCACTTTCAAAGGGGCTTTTGTGGATTATGATGCAGTATAAAAGGCTATTCTGGGTGTATATGAGTTAGTTCTTGAGGCATACAAGCAGAAATTTCGGAATATAAGGAAACATCCTGGGGGCAGACCAAATTGAGTTTGAGAGGGTAAAGCAAAATAATTTTGACCATTGGATATGGGCATTAAAGGTGGAAGCTCTTAGAGAAATAACTCTTTTGGAAGAACTTAAAGTTTCACTTCTTCTTGTAGTTAGAACTCATGTTGAAGACCAGAGGGATAAAATAGCTGGACAGGCAATGGAGATGGCTGACAATTATGAGCTGATCCTTAAATCTAAACCCTTTTCCCATCATCTCCAGAAATCTGAGAAGGATAGAAGGTGGGAAGATGAAAGGAAGACAAGTAGCCAGGGAAGAGAAGGGACAGCTGGGAATACCTCGAAAACTCCCCCTTAGGCCAGAAAGGAAGGTGCTGGGTGCGGAAGTGATAAATGAAAGCCTATGTGTTTCCTTTGTAAGAAGTTGGGACATATTCATGTCGATTGCTAGAAGTTGTGTGGGAAATCCATGCAACTTATTGGAGTACATAAAGGTGACTCAGGAAAAGGAGCCATGACTGTAAGTACAACAGATCAAGTTGTAGCATTAGCTGCAGCTGTGTAGAATGTGGACACTGCTGTGCTCATGTCTTCCATGCAGCAGTCTTGGGCTGGAAGCACTGAGAGGTGTGTGCACGGCTGCACATTAAATATGATGCCCGGTGTGCGTAAGCAGCAAGATGATGGCGTGGCGGGTGAACCGGAGGCAGCCCACCATGGAAATGGCATGTTTCCTGGGAATGCATGATTAATGAGGCGGAATTGGGATGATAAGGTGTGAAAAGCCGCCATTGTGGCCGGCGGGTAAAACGTTCTTTTTCCCGATTGCTACCACACTTTGTGCAAATCTGGGACAAGTCTGCCTCTTGATTCATCAACTCACCTGAATAGCTAGGTCCCAGCCAAGAACCTAAGATTGAGCCTCAGTTATAATTACTTAACTATTAATTAATTTGTGGTTTTATCACATAATTGTTCTTCAAACCTGCTGATTACCATATACTGCCCCTCTCAGCTGATGAATCAGTGCTCCTCCATGTTGAACACCACTTGGAGGAAGCACTGAGCATGGCAAGAGTGCAGAACGTACACTGGGACTTCAACGCTCATCCCAAGAGTGGCTCGGTAGCACCACACAGACTGAGCTGGCCGATTCCTAAAGGACATAACTGGTAGACTGGCTCTGAGGCAGTGGTGAGGGAACCAACAAGAGGGGGAAATCTTATTTCACCTCATTCTAACCAATTTGCCTGCTGCAGATGCTTATGTCCATGACAGTATCGATAGGAGTGACCACCACACAATCCTTGTGGAGACAAGTCCCATTTTCATATTGAGGACATCCTCCAGCGTGTCATGTGGCACAATCACTGTGCTAAATGGGATAGATTCGAACAGACCCAGCAGCTCAAGAATGGGCAACCCTGAGGCGCTGTGGGCCATCAGCAGCAGCAGAATTGTACTCAAACACAATCTGTAACTTCATGGCCTGGCATATTCCCACACTTGACCATTACCATCAAGCCACAGGATCAACCCTGGTTCACTGAAGAGTGCAGGAGCGCATGCCAGGAGCAGCACCAGGCATACCTAAAAATGAGGTGAAGCTGTAACACAGGACCACTTGGGTACCAAACAGCATAATCAGCAAGTGATAGCAGAGCTAAATGATCCCACAACTAATGGGTCAGATCTAAGCTCTGCAGTTCTGCCACATCCTGTCGTGAATGGTGTTGGACAATTAAACAACTCACTGGAGGAGGAGGTGCCACAAATATCCCCATCCTCAATAACAGAGGTTGGTGTGGAGGGGGGGTGGGGGGTGGGGCGGGAAGGGTGGGGTGGGGGGGAGCAGCATATCAGTGCAAAAGATAAGGCTGAAGTATTTGCAATAATCTTCAGCCAGAAGTGCCAAGTGGATGATCCATCTCGGCCTCCTCCCCAGCATCAGATGCAAATCTTCAGCCAATTCAATTCACTCCACATGATATCGAAACACAACTGAAGGCACTGGATCCTGCAAGGGCTGTGGATCCTGACAATATTCTAGCAATAGTTCTGAAGATTTGTGCTGTTACAGTACCGGTACACACTGGCATCAAAACCTGCTTTTGTGGAAAATTATCCAGGTGTGTCCTGCAACATAAAAGGCAGGACAAATCCAACCCAGTCAATTATCACCCCATCAATCTACCCTTGATCATCAGTAAAGTAATGAAAGGGGTCATCAGCAGTGCTATCAAGCGGCACTTGCTTAGCAATAACCTGCTCACTGACACTCAGTTTGGGTTCCGCCAGGGCCACTCAGCTCCTGACCTCATTACAGCCATGGTTGAAACATGGACAAAAGAGCTGAACTCCAGAGGTAAGGTGTGAGTGAGTGCCCTTGATTTCAAAGCAACATTAGACTGAGTGTGGCATCAAGAAGCCATAGCAAAACCAGACTCAATGGAAATGAAGGAGAAAACTCTCGACTGGCTTGAATCATACCTAGCACAAAGCAAGATGGTTATAGTTTTTGGAGGTCAATCATCTCAGTTCCAGGATATCACTGAAGGAGCTCCACAGGGTAGTGTCCTAGGCCCAACTATCTTTAGCTGTTACATCAATGAATTTTCTTCCATCACAAGGTCAGAAGTGGGGATGTTCGCTGATGATTGCTGTTATGAAGACATAGTAATGTCTATAATGTTGTTGGAAAATATTTTTTTAAAATAACGTTCCAATGGGGTCTAGCCTATATTTATGCCTTAATTTGATTAAAGCGAGCTAGTCTGGGTGCTTTGATGTATAGTGGTTTTGAGATGTTAATTAGGTAAATGTAAAGAGGGTAGAAGGTAAAGTGTAAATTTGCATTTGTTAAAAGAAACCATTCAAGTTTGTGGGTGAATCTTACACTTAGCTAGAAGGTGGCAAGCAATGTGTTTATTTTTGTTCAGCTTACTAATAAAATTGGTGGGATGAAAGGATGTTATTGTTAGAGGAGGTAAATTTAAAGTGATAGAATGGAAAATTTACACTCAAAGAGAAAGGCATGTATAAAGGAGAAAGGACATTGTGTGTAAGGTAAAGGCATTTTAAGATCCAACAAGTGTGAGAAGCCTCCGACTTAAGTGTGAGAAGCCTCCAGCCTGTAAACTACAAGTCTGTCTGCAAGGACCTGAAAGTGGCTGAAAGAAAGTCATTTTGAATGTGACTGTCCAGGATGCGCTTTGCCAGAAGCCTGGTAAATCTATGAGTTTTACTGTTGCCTTACCGGTGGTCTAATTGAGAGTCAGATTAATTAGGGGAGTTTGTAGTCATCATATTAGTAATTTTGTAGACATTTGTATATGTTTACAAATCTTTCTTGTATTAATAAATGTTTAAGTTTTATATAAAGACTCTTGAGAATCGATGGTCTTATTATTGCTGAATTCAAAGTCTTGCATCTCGAAACATTAAAATTGCAAAAATGGGTTATGAGAGTTGTTTCAAGTTTCCCTCTGGGATTTGAACAACTCAGCCTTTACCATCATATGTGTCATAATAATTAAGGCCTCGTCCGGGATTTATTTATAATTCCTTGATTTTTTGGGTTGGTGAATCTTAAGGTTATGAGTATGAGAAGCACTTTGAACTCAGGTGTTGGCAAGGTTTTTTTCACTAGTGAGACCGCAAGCTGGCTCTACAACTTGTCACGGAGCAGATATAACTGATTGGGTTACAGAAAGTATCCAAGAATAAGTTGACAGATATGATAGATAAATTACAATTGGGGTTATCTGTGGGGCTAGGAAATTGGGCATAATTGAAGTGATAGCACAGCATTTGAAATTGAAGGAATACCTGAGAGACAGTGTTCTCCAAGGGGTGGTTCATTGGAATGAACTCAAATTCAGTTGCAAATGAAAATGATTGAATTGGAAGAAAAAGGAAAGAGAAAGGACGTTCAAAAGGGAACAGGCAGAAAGACAGGAGAAAGAAAGAAAACAGGAAAGGGAGTTAGAAATTGTGAAGATAGAGTAGGAGGAAAAAGAAAAAAAAGAGAGAATTCCAATTTAAAATGTCAGCAGTTTAAAAAGAGATGTTAGGGATGGAATAAAGTGGGAAGTTGTTAAAATTTGTACAAGCTCTTCCAAAGTTTAAGGAAAGGAATGTTGAAGCATTCGTTATTTCATTTAATAAGATAGCTCAACAGATGAAATGGCTGCAAGAGAATTGGACATTATTGTTACAATCCAGGTTGATGGGTAGAGCACATGAGGGGTATGCTTCACTATCTGAAGAAGTGTCGGTGAATTATGATACGGTAAAAAGGGCATTTTGAATGCATGTGAATTGGTTCCCGAAGCATAAAGGCAGAAAGTTAAGAATTATGAGAAAACAGCCTCCCACCATTGCCCCCTTCCCCCACCCCATCCCTGACAGGGCCATCTGTTGCTTATTCCATGTTGTTCTTTCACACAATGCTCCTCTTGTTCTGCTATAATCACATTCTGCTTTCTTCCCTTTATGCCACTATTAGCACCTTTTTTTAGCACTAATTACTGTGATTAATAATCCCTTTGTCCTTTAGTTCATGACATCTTTGTCAATCCCTCCTATTGTTGGCCTTCTATCCAGCTCCACCTCCCCCATCCCCCTTAAACGGTATAAATTTCATCGCATTTCCACTTCTCTTCAGCTCGGAAGAAGGATCATACAGACTTGAAACGTTAACTTTGTTTTTCTCCCTGCACAGATGCTGTCAGGCCTGTCATGTTTTTCCAGCATTTTCTGGTTTTGTTTCAGATTTCCAGCCTCCGCAGTATTTTGCTTTTATCTGCGCAAACTTATATTGAGCTTGAAAGAATAAAAAAAAAGTAATTTTGACCAGTGGATACGGGTGTTAAAAATGGAGACAACTTTTTCAGCACTTAGAGAAGTAATTCTATTGGAAGAATTTAAAGATTCAATTCCTTTGGTAGTGAGAACTCATGTGGGGGAACAAAGGGTTGATTCTGTAAGGCAAACAGCAGAGATCGCTGATGATTAGGAGTTAGTGCATTGAACTAAGACTTTTATTTGTCATCCTTATAAACCTGAAAAGGATAGAAAGTGGAAAGGTGAAAGGAAGGTGGGCATCAGGGAAGAGAAGGAAATTCTCAAGAAGTCTTTTTCTCAGAATAAAAATGAAGATGCTGTGGATAGAAGTGACATTCAAAAGGTGAGGTGTTTTCATTGTAATAACGTAGGCTACACAAAGTCAGTGTGTTGGAAATTGCAGGGAAATTTTTTGGAATTATTGGGGTGCAGAAAAGTTCTGGAAGGAAAACTACTGTGGTTCTGAGGATTGCTTATGAAATTCCAATGGGAAGACATTCAGGAATTAGAAAGACACAGGCTAAAGTACAGAAACATTTTTATTGGCCAGGATTGCAAAGGGATGTAGTCAAATTCTGTAGAACATGTGACACGTGTCAGGTGATAGGGAAACCACGGCAGTGATTAAGCTTACTCTTTTAACCCCAACACCAGCATTTGAAGAACACTTTACTAGGATTACAATCGATTTTGTAGGACCCCTCCCTAAGACTAAAAGTGGAAATCAGTACTTAGTTACAATAATGGATGTGTCCACCAAATTTCCTGAAGCAATACCTTTAAGAAATATTGCAACTAAAAATATTGTGGAAGAGCTAAGCACATTTTTTTTACAAGATATGGTTTGCCTAAGGAAATACAATCAGATCAAGGTTCAAATTTTATGTCACAGCTATTTAACGAAGTAATGAACAGTTTGGGGATAAAGCAGTTTAAGTCACAGAATCACAGAATTGTTACGGTGTAAAAGGAGGCCACTCAGCCCATCGTGTCTGCACCAGCTCTCTGGGCATTTTAACTTAGTATAATTCTCCAGCTTCTTCCCCGCAACCCTGCACATTGTTCCTATTTAGATAATCATCCAATGCTTTCCTGAATGCCTCAATTGAACTTGCCTCCACCACACTTCCAGGCAGTGCATTCCAAACCCTAACTACTCGCTAAGTGAAAACATTTTTTCTCACCTCGCATTTGCTTCTTTTGCAAAACACTTTAAAACGGTGCCCTCTGGTTCATGTTCTGTTTATGAGCAGGAACAGTTTCTCCCTATCTACTCTGTCCAGACCCTCATTATTTTGAAGTCTTCTATCAAGTCTCCTCTGAGCCTTCTTCTCTCCAAAGAAAACAGTCTCAACTTCTCCAATCTTTCCTCAGAACTGAAATGTCTCATCCCTGGAACCATTCTCATAAACCTCTTCTGCACTCTCTCCAATGAGTTCACATCCTTCCTATAGCATGGTGCCCAGAACTGTACATAATACCCCAGCTGAGGCCTAACCAGTGTCTTATATAAATTCATCATAACCTCCCTGTTCTTGTACTCTATGCCCCTATTAATGAAGCCTAGAATACATATGTGCACATACAGCCAGGTCTTTCTGCTCCTGCACACCCCTTAGAATAGCATCCTTTATTTTATACTTTCTCTCCATGTTCTTTGTACCAAAGTGTATCACCTCACACTTCTCTGCGGTGAACTCCATCTGACACCTAACTCCACCAATGTGTCAATGTTCTTTTGAAGTTTTACACGGTCCTCGTCAAAGTTTACAATTCTCCCAAGTTTTGTGTCATCCGCAAACTTTGAAATTGTCCCCTGCACACCAAGACCTAGATAATTTATATATATTCAGGAAGGGCAAGGGCTGAAATATCAACCCCTTGGAACTTCACTACAACCTTTTTCCAGCCCAAAAATGCCGAGTAACCATTACTCACTGTTTCCTATCCCTCAGCCAATTTTGTACCCATGTTGCTACTGACCCTTTTATTCCATGACCTAACTCAACAGCTTATTATTCTGAGCCACAAGGAGTTTTGGAAAAATGGCATCAAACTTTCAAAATCATCATGAGACCGTATTGTCAGGATTATCCACAGAATTGGACTACGGGAATTCCATTCCTGTTATTTGCTATTAGAGATGCTGCTAATGCATCAACTGGTTTTAGTCCTTTTGAACTCGCTTATGGTCATGAGATAGGGGGACCACTGAAATTAATTCATGAGAAATTGGTGGGTCAAAACCCTGAAACTACTCTCCTGCGTTATGTATCAAATTTCAGAGAGTGATTGGACACAGCATGTGAGTTAGCTAGGGAACATTTAAAGGTATCACAGCAAATGATGAAAGTGAAGGCAGATAAGAAAACTAAAGCTCACAGTTTTATAGCTAGACAGAAAGTGCTAGTTCTGTCACCAGTACTGAGTGACTCATTAAAGGCAAGGTTTCGTGGGCCTTCCAAGATTGAAAAGAAATTGAGTGAAGTCAATTATTGAATAAATCCTCCAGGTAGAATAAAGAAGCAGATGGTGTGTCATGTAAATATGCTGAAAAAGTACTTTGATAGGGAAGAGGAACAAAAAGACATAATTATGGTGGTAGATAATGAGAAAGAGGTAGAAATGCTGGACTCTGAAATTGATTTTCCTCTAATCAAATTGGATAATGAGGGGGTACTTGAAAACCTGAATGTAATATTGAGTTACCTTCCAGAAAAGTGTCAAAGTGATTTGGAAAAGCTATTGCAGTCACACAAAGCTATTTGTGGAAATAAGTTGGGGAGAACAGATTTCGCTATACATGATGTCTCTGTACATGTTTCATCTTTGATAAAGCAATATCATTAAAGATTAAATCTGGCAAAGTTATCACAAATACAGAAGTAAAATGATTTCATGTCTCAGAATGATATCCTTGAGTCTACTTGCAGTAACTGGAGTTTCCCTATTGCCCTGGTACCAAAACTGGATGGAACACAAAGACTGTATTGAAAGGTGAATGTGGTGACAAAAGCGGATTCACATCCTATACCATGATTGCAGCATTGTATTGAGAAAATGGGACAATCAAATTTTGTCACAAAGATTGACTTCCTAAAAGGATACTGGTAAGTACTGTTATTGGAGAGAGCAAAGGAGAACAGAAATAGAATTACCTGGAAAAACTCAGCAGGTCTGGCAGCATCGGCGGAGAAGAAAAGAGTTGACGTTTCGAGTCCGCATGACCCTTCGACAGAACTAGGTGAATCCCAGGAAGGGGTGAAATATAAGCTGGTTTAAGGTGGTGGGGTGGTGGGGGGGGAGAAGTGGAAGGGGGTGGTGTGGTTGTAGGCAAAAGCAGTGATAGAAGCAGATCATCAAAAGATGTCACAGACAACAGAACAAAAGAACACATAGGTGTCGAAGTTGGTGATATTATCTAAACGAATGTGCTAATTAAGAATGATGGTAGGGCACTCAAGGTATAGCTCTAGTGGGGGTGTGGAGAGCATAAAAGATTTAAAAATATTTAAAACTAATGCAAATAGGTGGGAAAAAGAAAAATCTATATAATTTATTGGAAAAAAACAAAAGGAAGGGGAAAGAAACAGAAAAGGGGTGGGAATGGAGGAGGGAGGTCAAGACCTAAAGTTGTTGAATTCAATATTCAGTCTGGAAGGCTGTAAAGTGCCTAGTCGGAAGATGAGGTGTTTTTCCTCCAGTTTGTATTGGGCTTCACTGGAACAATGCAGCAAGCCAAGGACAGACATGCAGGCAAGAGAGCAGGGTGGAGTGTTGAAATGGCAAGTGACAGGGAGGTTTGGGTCATTCTTGCAGACAGACCTCAGGTGTTCTGCAAAGCGGTCACCCAGTTCACGTTTGATCTCTCCAATGTAGAGGAGACCGCATTGGGAGCAACGAATGCTGTAGACTAAGTTGGGGGAAATGCAAGTGAAATGTTGCTTCACTTGAAAGGAGTGTTTGGGCCCTTGGACGGTGAGGAGAGGGGAAGTGGTACCCCCTACGCCCTCACCTTAATGAATTTCGGGCTCGGCACGATGCTGAACTCTTCTTCCACTGTCTTCGTCTCCGGGCTCAATTGTTTGGGCAGGAGTCCTCTCCCCGTTCAACGGATCCTTTCACCCACCTCCAATATTCTCCCTCCACCTGGACCCCTTCCTCTGGATTCTTACCTTCTCTTGATCTTTTCATTGAGAACTGTCGGCGCGACATTAGTCGTCTCAATTTCTCTGCTCCTCTCACCCATTCTAATCTCTCTCTCGCTGAACTTACTGCACTCCATTCTCTCAGGTCCACCCCTGACATCGTCATCAAACCCGCTGACAAGGGTGGTGCTGTTGTTGTCAGGCGCATTGACCTCTACCTCGCGGAGGCTGAGCGTCTACTCACAGACACTTCCTCCTACCTCTCCCTGGACCATGACCCTACCACTGAACATCAAGTCATTGTTTCCAGGACTGTCACTGACCTCATCTCCTCTGGGGATCTTCCTCCCACAGCTTCCAACCTGATAGTCGCCCAACCTCGGACGGCCCGCTTCTACCTCCTACCCAAAATCCACAAACAGAACTGTCCCGGTAGACCGATCATGTTAGCTTGCTCCTGCCCGACAGAACTCATTTCTCGTTATCTTGACTCCCTTCTCTATCCCCTTGTCCAGTACCTTCCCACCTACATCCGTGATTCCTCTGACGCCTTACGTCACATTAACCATTTCCAGTTCCCTGGCGCCAACCGCTTCCTCTTAACCATGGACTTCCAATCCCTCTACACCTCCATCCCCCACCAGGATGGTCTGATGGCCCTTAGCTTCTTCCTCCAACAGAGGCCCAAACAATCTCCATTCACCACTAAACTCCTCCGCCTGGCTGAACTTGTTCTCACACTGAACAATTTCACCTTCAACTCCTCTCACTTCCTCCAAATAAAAGGTGTGGCTATGGGTACCCACATGGGCCCAAGCTATGCCTGTCTCTTTATGGGGTATGTGGAACATTCCTTGTTCCAGTCCTACTCCGGCCCCCTTCCAGAACTCTTTCTCTGGTACATCGATGATTACTTCGGTGCTGCTTTGTGCTCTCGTCGGCCCCTCCATCATTTTCACGTGGTCTATCTCTGACACTTCCCTTCCCTTCCTTGACCTCTCTGTCTCTATCTCTGGTGATAGACTACCCACCAATATCCATTACAAGCCTACCGACTCCCAAAGCTAACTCGACTACAGCTCCTCACACCCCACTTCCTGTAAGGACGCCATCCCATTCTCTCAGTTCCTTCGCCTCCGTCGCATCTGTTCCGATGATGCTACCTTCAAAAACAGTTCCTCTGACATGTCCTCCTTCTTCCTTATTCGAGGTTTTCCACCCACGGTCGTTGACAGGGTCATCAACCATGTACGGCCCATTCTCCACACATCCGCCCTCACACCTTCTCCTCCCTCCCAGAAACATGATAGGGTCCCCCTTGTCCTCACCTGTCATCCTACCAGCCTCCCCATTCAAAGGATCATCCTCCGCCATTTCCGCCAACTCCAGCATGACGCCACTACCAAACACATCGTCCCTTCACCCCCGCTGTTGGCATTCCGTAGGGATCATTCCCTCAGGGATACCCTGGTCCACTCCTCCATCACCCCCTACCCCCCAACCCCCACCTATGGCACCACCCCATGCCCACGCAAAAGATGTAACACCTGCCCCTTCACTTCCCCTCTCCTCACCGTCCAAGGGCCCAAACACTCCTTTCAAGTGAAGCAACATTTCACTTGCATTTCCCCCAACTTAGTCTACTGCATTCATTGCTCCCAATGCGGTCTCCTCTACATTGGAGAGACCAAACGTAAACTGGGTGACCGCTTTGCAGAACACCTGTGGTCTGTCCGCAAGAATGACCCAAACCTCCCTGTCGCTTGCCATTTCAACACTCCACCCTGCTCTCTTGCCCACATGTCTGTCCTTGGCTTGCTGCATTGTTCCAGTGAAGCCCAACACAAACTGGAGGAACAACACCTCATCTTCCGACTAGGCACTTCACAGCCTTCCGGACTGAATATTGAATTCACCAACTTTAGGTCTTGACCTCCCTCCTCCATCCCCACCCCTTTTCTGTTTCTTCCCCCTTCCTTTTGTTTTTTTTCCAATAAATTATATAGATTTTTCTTTTTCCCACCTATTTGCATTAGTTTTAAATATTTTTAAATCTTTTATGCTCTCCACACCCCCACTAGAGCTATACCTTGAGTGCCTTACCATCATTCTTAATTAGCACATTCGTTTAGATAATATCACCAACTTCGACACCTATGTGTTCTTTTGTTCTGTTGTCTGTGACATCTTTTGATGATCTGCTTCTATCACTGCTTTTGCCTACAACCACACCACCCCCCTCCACTTCTCTCCTCCCACCCAACCCACCCTCCCCCCCACCACCTTAAACCAGCTTATATTTCACCCCTTCCTGGGATTCACCTAGTTCTGTCGAAGGGTCATGAGGACTCAAAACGTCAACTCTTTTCTTCTCCGCCGATGCTGCCAGACCTGCTGAGGTTTTTCAGGTAATTCTGTTTTTGTTTTGGATTTCCAGCGTCCGCAGTTTTTTGGTATGAAGAATGCACCTGTGGCACTTAAAAGACTGACAAACAAAGTAATTGCAGGTCTAAGCAATTGTGCTGTTTATATTGATGACTTAATAGTTTTCAGTCAGGCATGTGAGGCACATTTACAGCATCTAGAATAATTATTTCCTCAATTACAATGAATTAATTTAGTGATGAACTTGGCTAAAAGTGAATTTATAAAAGCGCGAGTTACGTATCTAGGCCATACCATTGGACATGGTAAAGTGGCTCCGAGAGATGTGAAAGTCAAGGCTATCATGAATTTCCCAGTGACTACAACAAAACGAGAAGCTTTGAGATTTCTGGACATGAGTTTTCAGAAATTTGTACCAAATTTTAGCAATGTGTTCACTCCACTGACTGAACTATTAAAAAAGAACAAAAGTTTCAATGGCACTGGAGTGTCCAAAGGAATTTTATAGTTTGAAAACTGTATTAATTACAACAGCGGTATTGGCACTACCCAATTATGCCAAGCATTTCAAGTTGGCGATTGAGGCAAGTGATATAGGCATTGGGGTCGTACTGTTAAAGGAAGATGACACTGGAATTGAAAAACCGATGGGATATTTTTCATGGAAGTTGAATGCACAACAGAAAAGTTAGTCAATGATTAAAAAAGATATGTTGTGTTTTGTGTTAGCATTGCAGCATTTTGAAATCTATGTGGTGAACAATTTATCAGAAACAGTTCTTTATACATTCCATAATCCTTTAAAGCTTGTGCACAAATTTTGAGACAAAAGTGCAAGGCTATTCAGGTGGAGTTTATTAATGCAACCATTTAATCTACAGATAATACATGTTGCTGGATGAGAGAATCTGATTGCAGATGCATTATCAAGAGTTTGAAGCTTAAAGGGAAAACTCGACATTTTAAAACATGGACACTGAACTGGAATGATTTCTGCTGATACCAAGGATTTATATACATATTGTTATGTTAATGCATGCACCTGGTAATTTAATAGTGCAAGTATATAGTTAAGTATAGGAGATAGTGTAAGATGGATTATGAAAAATGAAGCTGTTTTTCAAAATTATGATGGTTCATTTTTCGATAAGGAGGGGGATATCATGAAAAGATATCAATGTCTATAATGTTATTGGAAATTACTTTTTTAAAGAGTTCTGGTGGGGTCTGAGTCTATGTGGATGTCTATGTACGTCTTAATTTGATTAAAGCCAGCTAGTCTGGATGCTTTGCCACACAGTGGTTTTGAGGTGTTAATTAGGTAAATGTAAGGAGGGTAGAAAGTAAAGTGTAAACTTGCATTTGTTAGAAGAAACCACTCAATCTGCGGGTAAAATCTTACACCTAGCTAGAAGACAGCAAGCAATGTGTTTATTAATAAAATCGGTGCGGTGAAAGGATGTTATTGTTAGAAGGGGTAAAGTTAAAAGCCTAGTGATACAATGGAAAATTTACATTTAAAGAGAAAGATATGTATAAAGGAGCTTGTGTGTAAGGTAAAAGCATTTTAAGATCCAACAAGTTGATTAGCCTCCAGCTTGTAAGCCTCAAGTCTGCATGCAAAGACCCAGAACTGAAAGAAACTCATTTTGAATGCAGCTATCCAGGGTGTGCTTTGCCAGAGGCCTGTTAAAGCTATGAGCTTTGCTGTTGCCTTATTGGGGTTATGATTGAGAGTCAGGTTAATTAGGGGATTTATGTAATTATAGTAGTAATTTTGTAGGCATATGTATGTGTTTACAATCTTTCTTGGATTAATAAACGCTTAATTTAGTTTTATAAAAACAACCTCCTGAGAGTTGGTGGTCTTATTACCAGTGAATTCAAAGCCAGCATCTCAAAGCATACAAATTGCAAAAAATTGGTTATGACAGTTGTTTCAAGTTTCTCTCTGGGGTTTGAACAACTCAGCCTTTACCATCGGCTGTGTCATAATATTGCATAATGTTCAGCACCATTCACGGCTCCTCAGATACTAAAGCGGTCCAATTACAAATGCAGCAAGATCTAGACAATATCCAGTCTTGACCTGACAAGTGGCAAGTAACATTCGCACCACCCAAGTGCCCAGCAATGACCATCTCCAATAAGAGAGAATCTAACCATTGCCCCTTGACAATCAATGGCATTACCATCACTGAATGCCCAACTGCCAACGTCCTGGGGGTTATCATTGGCCAGAAACTGAACCAGCCATATGAATACTGTGACTGCAAAAGCAGATCAGAGGCTTGGAATCCTGTGGCAAGGAACTAATCTCCTGACTCCCCAAAGCCTGTCCACCATCTACAAGGCACAAGTCAGGAGTGTGATAGAATACTCTCCACTTGCCTGAATGAGTTCAGTTCCAACAACACTCAAGAACTTGACACCAAGCTTCTTGATTGGTGGTGGTGGCATAGTAGCATTGTCACTGGGCTAGTATTCCAGAGACCCAGAGTAATTCCCTGGGGACCTGGGTTCGAATCCCTCCACAGCAAATGGTGAAATTTGAATTCAATAAAAATCTATAATTAAAAGTCTAATGATGACCATGAAACCATTGTTGATTGTTGAAAAACCCATCTGGTTCACTCATGCTCTTGGGAAGGAGATCTGCGGTCCTTACCTGGTCTGGCCTACATGTGACTCCAGAACAACAGCAATGTGGTTGACTCTTAAAAAAATGCTCTCTGATTGGCAATAAATGCTGGCCTCGCCATCAACACCCATATCCCAAGAACGAATAAAGAAAAACCATCCAGGACAAAGCAGCCCACTTGATTAACACCCTACCCACAAACATATACTCCCTCCACCATCAACCCACAGTAGCAGCAGAGTGTACTATCTACAAGGTGCATTGCAGGAACTCAACAAGCTTTCTTAGACAGCACGCTCCAAACATATGGCCGCTACTATCTACAAGGACAAGGGCAGCAGACACATGGGAACATCACCACCTGGAAGTTCCCCTCCAAGCTACTCACCATCCTGACTTGGAAAGGTATCGCCATTCCTTCTCTGTTGCTGGGTCAAAATCATGGATCTCCCTCTCTAACATCACTGTGGATGCACCTACACCACATGGAGTGCAGCAGTTCAAGAAGGCAGCTCACCATCACCAACTCAAGGGGAATTAGAGATGGGCAAGAAATGCTGGCCTAGCCAGTGATGCCCACATCCAGCCCTCACATGGCCTCAGATGAGAATGCTGAGGACACTCCAGTTAAAGACCTATCATAGCATTCATCTGCACCCTCCACTAGTACAGAGACATAAGACCCAGATCAAGAACAGGCTTTGGTTCACAATCCAGTGAGCATAGATTCTGGTGCACAGCAGGCAGAGGCAGAAAAATCTAAGGTCACCAGGACTCCAAGGGCTGCTGGAGGCAAGGACTCTGCTGAATCCCAGTCAGATGGCAAGCCTCTGGACTCTGCAATGGAGCCTCAATGACAGACAAGGGAATATCAGGCAGGTTTGTCAGATGCAGTCAATGGACAATGGAGGAGTCTGTCTGCGTTCAGTCTGAGGTCATTTGGCCAACAGGCCAGTGCACTGGGGTAAACACTGGTAGGATAGCAACTATGGAGACCTTGGTCCAGGACATTGGACCTGCTATGCACAAGGAGTTGCACTCCATCGCTGGAGGCATCCATCAGTGGCTAAGCAAGAGGGGAAGAAGCATTGTGACCTCACTCCAGGTGCCCTTCCTCCTCAAGGAGTCAGCCAGAGATCCTCCGGCACCCATCGGGATGAGGACCAGCAGCAGGACACCCTGCGGCCATCTTGCCAGTTTCTGGGAGTGCCCAGCTGATCCCAATCTCCTTTGCCTATGACCCCATCAGCTGCAGATCCATCGGCTGAGGAGGGTGCAACTGCCTTACAGTAGGAGGCCCAAAGCAGGCTGGGGCCCTCCAGGTCCTGGAGCCCCAGAGAACATCTACCAAATTCATCAAAGACAACAGGCCATAGCAGTCAGCAGGCTGCCTCCATCCCAGCTGTGGATGTTGGGAATGCACCAAGATGTAGTGGTAGGGCCAAGAAGAACTAGAAGCAAAAATGTAGCATTTTTGTTCACAAGATGTACATCATTTCCACTAATGTAAATAGATTTGCACTCATTCCGCTTCTCCTGTTGTGTTATGCCGCTTCTGTCTGATGAGCTGTTCTGTGGTCAATCAAGTCGCACACAATGCTTACACCCCCTCTCCTTTTCGCAGAAGTCGCATCATGTGCCTCTGCTCGATATTGCATGCAACCATCTCATAACACTGCGTGTCAGTTCTCTGCTCAGTGCTGACATCAATGATGAAGCAGCCTCAGGGAAAAGTTTGGTTGTGCGAGGCATCTCTGAGACATGCTTTGCATCCAGTGATGTTCAGTCTTGAACGTACAAGATGGAGCTCATGCAGTTCCCCGATGCGAATGCAATGTGGAATGATCAGTGAGATGTTAATTCCAAATGGATATGTGGCTCAGACATTGACACCTATGCGCCTGTTTTCTGTGTTCGTATGTCAGGCAGAGAAATGGAAATATGTTGTCTTGAAATGGGCTAAGAATGAGGATGCAATGCAGCTGATGCATGCTCTCTATTATCAATGATTCATAGCCTTGAGGACTACAAGGCATGTCTGCATTTTCGATATCAGAAAGGCTATGGCTGGACATTAGAGGGGAGTGAAGGATTCTAAATGGAGGCATGTTTATGACTGGCAGACAGCTATCAGAGTTCAGAGTATTATTCGGTGTCCATTGAATGTTCAACATAACTACAACTCCGCATTCTTCCCTGAGAGTTTCAGATCACTGTGTCCTGAGGATGTATGTGACACTGATGACTGAGTACTATGAAGAGGCATCAACAGCAATTACTTGATTGGCTAATTTAATTCAAATATTGCTTTGCACTATTACTATCAAACTCACACAGAACGCAGCGTCCCCAAGTGGACATTAATCCCCTTGAGGTGCCTTTTCTGATTGCATGCAAAGTGCCACAGCTGAACTGAGGATTGCAGTGGTGCTCATGCCTCTTGTCGGCTGCCGTTGTGAATGAGATGTTGGAGAAAGGCTTGAAGAGGCCGCACGACCTTAGGTGTGCTGACAAAAGGCCCTTTTGCAGTATGAGCACTTTTCAGAAAAGTTACGTGCTCTCGAGGCTGCCTGACGTTCATAGGAGGAGGCTGAAACTATTCATTCACAGATTGAAGTGGATGGCTGAAATGAGAAGAATAGCAAAGCAGTAATAAGGTGGGCCCAGCATGGAGGGCACTGGTTAGAGAGGATCGTAATAGCTAGTTGCTATCACCCTCCTGGAATCTGGTGGTGATTAGTGTACCATATGCACGCCTGCTTCTTCTGGCCAACGCAAAGGCCTCTCCCCCTGCTTCGTCAGTTTCCTTGCCATCACTGCCCTCAGCCCCCTTGACATCCTCCTCACCAGAGAATACGTACAGCTCCTCCATTTCATCATCAGGCAAAACATCCATCCTTTGGAGCACTGTATATTGGGTGGAAATTTCCATTTTGCAGACTAAGTGTATGGTGGTGGGCAGGAAAATTGGCATGATGCCTACAGGGCAGTCTTTCAGCTCCTTAATTATGCATCCAAGAGGGGCACATCAAATCTCGTGCTGGGGCAGGCAGTGATTCATCCGCCTCGTCTGTCTTGCTGTCCCCTCATAGGCTTCAACGTCCGGGCGCCTTATTTAAACAAACATGACAACCATTCACTCACTGCAGGTCAAGACCTCAAGATAGTGGAAAAAGAAATGCCCAGGAGAAGACAGCAACCCTTGGCTCTATGGTTTAGCAATGTCTCCCTACAGATTCTCCTCCAGGTGGTCGAGGAAAGGTGGGAGGTCTTTTTTCTGAAGGATGGGAGCAGAAGGCCCTCCCATCTGATCACGGTGGCCTGGGAGGATGTCATCAGGGTGGTGGACGTCTATGGGGTCCAAAGAAGGACCACCTAGCAGTGCAAGGAACAATGAATGATTCATCCTCTCCACCAGGGTAAGTCAAACTTCTACTCATTGCAAACTCACACTCTGATAAGGGCATCAGCTGGTCCAAGGATTAAAGTCCATGGCTGGAGTTTTCCAGCCCCACCCGCCCCCCCGAAGGAGCCAGCAAGCCATTGAAATCTCCATTCACACTGGCTGGACCGGAAGATCCTACCGGTGTGAGGGGCTGGAGAATTCTGGCCCATATGTCACATGTGACCAGTGATGGCTCATCAGCATTCAATGTGTTGCAACCACTTAAAGCTCACATCTCACGTAAGATCCTGCACAAAGCATCTTAAGCTCTTACTGGGTGGGGCTCAGCACACACAACAGGCATGCATGCTTCTGAACTGTTCTTTAACCCATAGCGCTCACACTCAATCCATCTGTGTTTATGCACAACAAGGCAGCCCACAACAAGAGGGGGAGATCCCAGATTGTAGGTGAGACCCCGGAGCTCAGGATCCCCACCCCATTCGAGAGACAGGATACAGAGCTGGCAGGGTAGGATGCTGGCCATGCCTATTTGGAAGGCAAGATCAGTCTCCCCCAACAACCCTGTGAGAGGACTTCCATTATACAGAGACAACATGCAGACAATAACTATGAATGATGTGTAATGTTTGAGCTAGACTAGGCAATCACTAATTCCTTTTTATCATTCCAGGTGCCAGCAAGAAGATGGGAGGACATAGTCTTCCATAAGAGGAAGCCCCAGCCCTCAGGCCACCTCTAATGAGGAGGAAGAGGGTCCCACGCCTGCACACCTGTCACTGCGTTCATTAGTAGAGATACACATACCTCAGTGGGTCCTTGTTCTAGACAGGCTCGGTTTCACAGTCCGGTGAAGACAGTGACAGCCAAGGTCTCTGGCACTTGGAGGACTGCTGGAGACCGGCTCCTGCAGAGTCTGAGTCTGATGACAAGCCTCTGGAACTGACCCTAGGATAAATGTTGGAGATGCATGGAGATGCAGGGGAACACAGACAGATTGTCAGTGGCCATCAGCAGAATGTAATGAGGGATGGCAGAATCCATTTGTGTTCTCTCTGATGTTGTATTTGCAGTGTGTCAGCACATCAAAGTCTCCATGGGAAGGGTGACAGCCACTTTGGAGAATCAGGCCCAGCAGTTTCTGTCGTAATTGTCCTCGTACCTGCACTCCCTCAATCCAGCCATGGGTGGGATTCTGTTGTGGCGAGGAAAGAGGGGGATGGCGCATTTCGACTTTCCTACAGATGCCCCTTCTTCTCATGCAGTCAGGGAGTCGGATACCCACAGGGAGAATGAGCTCCAGCCAGGTACCTCAAAGGCATCTATTCAGGACACTCCAAGGTTGCCCTGCCACGACAGCCAGTCACACCACCTGCTCCAGCTGGTCTGGCCGAGGAAGGCACTCCTGCCACAGAGTAGCTGACCCTTAGTAGACTGGGGCCCTCAAGGCCTCGGGCCTCCTGAGGATGCCCCCTGAAGTCATCTCAGGCAACAGGGCATAGCAGTCAGCAGGCTTCCTCCACCTCTGGTGTGGTTTTTGGGGCTGCTCCTCGACATAGCAGTACGGTTCAAAAAATTAACAAGTATTGAATGCACACATGTGGCATGAATGTTCACTCATTGTATATACTTTACACTTTTGTAAATATATTGTGTTTTTCCTTTTCCGAGTCTCATGGATTCAATCGATATTCAAGTGATGCAACGTTCTGTGTGCATTCAGGGGCCAAACATGTCCCCTCCCAAAGAACTCCCATCTGGAACTTCAGTTGCATTGATTCCTATATGATTTCACCACAGTGAGTAGCTGTTATTTCCACATCTGTGCCATCAGCAAATGCACATCATATGTAACCACGATGGCTGGCCAAGGCACCTGTCGTCCTTCATTCTCAGGTTGCGTAATTTGGGAATGGGAGATACCTCATTAGGCTTGTTGACTATCCAATAGCTGTCACCCTTTCCAGGTAAAGGACATCCTCTTCGCACATGAATGTGTCTGGAGACCATGCTCTTTGACAAGGGTGATGAGAGACATGTGCAAGATACCTCACCCGGACACTTTTCCACTTGTCTCTACCACCTTTGAAACTCTATAGGGAGACCATTGCTTCAGGAGCATAGAATACCAACCGCATGATCCCTTGCCAGCCATGACCATTCACTCGGATGGATGGAAGTTTGGAGTCATGAGTTGCCTGCCCACCACCAGCCTAGCCCCTTGTAGGCATCCACCTCCTTCCCTACCTGTCTCTGACTACAGCCGATTAGTATGCAGGTACAGCAGGTAATTAGGAAAGCTAATAGAATGTTATCATTTATTATGAGGGGAATTGATTACAAAAGTAGGGAGGTTATGCTTCAATAATACAGGGCATCAGTGAGACCACATCTGGAATATTGTGCACAGTGCTGGTCTCCTTATTTAAAGAAAGATGTAAGTGCGTTAGAAGCAGTTCAGAGAAGGTTTACGCCAAGTGATACCAGGGTTGGGTGAGTTGTTTTATGAGGAAAGGCTGGACAGGTTAGGGTTGTGTCCAGTGGAATTTAGAAGAGCAGGAGGTGACTTAATTGAAAACTTAAGATACTAAGGGGTCTTGACAGGGTGGATGTGGAGAAGATGTTTCCTATTGTGGGAGAATCTAGTACTAAGCGTCACTTTTTAAAAATAAGGGGTTGCTCATTTAATATAGAGGTGAGGAGAATATGTTTTCTCCAAGGATTATGGGTCTTTGGAACTCTTCCTCAAAAGGCAGTGGAAGCAGAGTCCTTGAATATTTTCAAGGAGAACTAGATAGATTCTTGATTAACAAGGTGTTTATCGGGGGTAGGCAGGAATGTGGGACTGAGGCTACATTCAGATTAGCCATGATCCTATTGAATGGCAGAGCAGGCTCGAGGGACCAAATGACCTTCTGCTGCTCCTAATTCATATGTTTGTACATACTGCATGGCAGCTCCACGTCTTGCTGGGATTTCATTGTTCTCACACCCATGATTCTGAAACAAACCTGCTGCTGTGTGGGCTTTACCATTGACTGAGGATCACAACTGGGCATTGTTCTCATACAATTTATTAAGGTGTCCCTTTATTTGGCTAATTGTGCTGACTTCAACTCTGTCCATCTGCAAAGCCCCTCCTCTGACTTTGATGGATCACAGTTTTACATCGAGGGCATTATAACCCTTCCACCCTTTCATCCCACTTTGCCTGCGTACCGTTTCTAGCCTTGGTGCAGCTTTGGCTAGCCGCATCTGAGAACGGTCCCCAAGAAGGTGAAATAAGTATCGATAGAGTTGTAAATCCAGGAAGAAGTCAGCTACATACAGTTGTGAGGCAGAACATTCTATATTTCTGCTTAAGGGGCTTAATTTAGAGGGGGAGCAAGGTTATGGTGTGTTGGCCTTTCAATGACCATTCATGAGATGCACTACAGCACTTGGCAGCCTTCACTTTGGGGGAACTGAGATGAGTGAGCAGCAGTGCTCTCCACAGCTTGTCCGTTGTTTACAGGCCTCAGGGGGCACAAGGGGTGTGGCAGGGGAAACTGATGCATGGCCCCACAGGTGACTGCTGAGAGGGTTGGCTGGGGCAAGTGCTGGCCAGCCTCGGATGCGACTGCTGGGGGGTTTAGGGGATCAAGTGCTACCCTGGCATCCCGCACACAGGCAGTTGAAGTGGGGGGCAGTGTAAGTGAGGGGAGTGGCCACGCATTAGGGACACCTGTATAAACTGACCATGCATCTGCAGCTAAGACAGATCGAGCACAGCCACAGTGATATGATTGGGGTCAGGTTCCTAGTCTGCCCACCTATGCAAGCATTGTGGTGACACCAAATGGCCACCAAGCGCTCCATACTTTACCACCCCCCATATCCCCTCGGCACAGACTTCGAGTCTGGCACCACTTTATTGGACCGCGGAGTTGTTGGACTACACACATTGTACAATCTCCTTGCCAATGCTAGCCATGTAGTAGTCACTGCTGGAGGTGCTCACAGCCGCTTGCAATCTCAGCATCCTGGGTTCGACTAGTGTCCTCCATGTTGTGGGCTGACGGAGCAGCCATGCAGCGCACACATCTCTGACCATCGGATTGGTGACCACACTCTCCAGGAAGCATTAAGGGGCAGTCACGCAGGGCCAGGAAAGGTGCTAAGTACAGCCATGATAACCACATCTCTCTCTCTCTCTCTTTCATGCCGCAGGAGGGTCACGTCAGGATCATGGATCCTGATGAACTAGCTATATGTCTGATGGCCTACAGAGACAGTAGAAGAAGGAGGAGAGAGCAACTGAGGCACCTGGAGCAGCAACCTCGTAAATAAGGGGCAACAGGGGCTCCGCACACACTGCTAGGAGCGTCAGCGAGCTGTGGCTGGTCGGCCACTAGCGGCAACCAGGATCTATAGATGTTGCCTGCCATCCCTGCAGATGACTGAGAACCAGTGTTGACAACTGCACATGTCTAGGGACCTGGTGGCTCGCAGCTGCCAAGGGGACATGGAGGGGATCCACTGCCAGTGGCTGTGAAAGTGACTGCGGCGCTCAATTTCTATGCCAGTGACTCCTTTCATGGCTCCACAGGTGACTTTGTGGGATTTCACAATCTGCGACCCACAAATGCATCCATGAGGTCATGCGAACCATCTTCTTCATGGCACACAACTTTGTGCATTTCGCCCAGGACCGGGACAGCCAGGATGCAGGGGCCATTGGATTCGCCCTGATTAAAGGATTGCCACAGGTGCAGGGTGTGATTGACTGCACTCATGTGGTGCTCAGGTCTCCTTTACACTCAGTGGACTTCATCAGCTGAACATGCAGCTGGTATGCAACCACTAGAAATGCACCCTGCAGGTGTGCACACGGTTTCCAGGAAGTGTGCACGACACCTACATCCTGAGTCGCTCGCAGATCCCTGCAGTCTTCCAGGGTCCACAGTGGCTGCAGGGTTGGCTCCTTGGGGCCAAGAGGCCATGGCTGATGACACTCATGCGGAGGGCTCAGACTGCAGCACAGTGACGGTATAATGTGGCTCATGCAGCAGCTTGCAAGCAGGTGCAGTTCTGGTGCCTGCACCAGTCTGGCGGAGCCCTGCACTACAGTCCGCAGAGGATGTCACACATCGTTGTTGTCTGCTGCGCCCTTTACAACTTGGCATTGCAACGAGGTGAGGAGCTGGCTGAGGAGGAAGTGAAGGAGTTGCTTGTCTCCTCCGATGAGGAAGATGCTGACAAAGAGAGGGTGAGGGGGTCCTCGGGGGAGATGACGACAGGGATGAGGCTCTCGCACTGGCGAGACGAGGCAGGCACTCGGGTGACTCTCATGACTGCCAGATTTGTGGAGGATGATGACAACATATAGTGAGGTGTCCCCGTAGTTCCTCACATCGCAGTTGTGAATGTTTGACTATGAGACTGTTCCTATCATGGAGATGCAGTTGAGGCCCTAATAGTTGCTCGATTGCAGGAGGATGAGGATGACATGCAGTGAGGACACTCCATAGATCTTCACATAGCCTCTGAGAATGACTCAGCGGTCTATGATCAGGGCCATCTTAGAGATGCAGTCATGAAACTTTAGATGCACCTGAAGCTGTGTCTGCCTTCAGCAGCTCAGCCCTTCAGGAACTGGTGCACAGCATCACTAGTCACAGATGCTGGTGTGAAGAGGGCCAGCTCCACCTAAAAGACGCTGAGAGCACACAGAGAGAATGAGAGAACTCTGTGGCACCTGCCCAGTACATTCTGGCAGCAATGACCAGCACCGCTGAGATGCAGGCATCAGTAATGTTTCCAGAGAGTGTGAAGCTGGACCATCACTGTGGTCTGAAGACACCTGCTTTTCATCGTGTGCAGAAAGGTTTCACATTTGAGTGACAAGAATACTGTGCATCAGAACAAGGAGTCACAGGCAGGGAGACATTCTTAGAAGTTTATTGACAATAGTGAACAGTATGTTCAAGTGATCAACACCTGTGCCCAGGCTGTGCAACTGCTTTTACCTAACCTTCCTAACCCTGCTGCTACATCTTGGTGCTCCCGGACATCCACAGTGGAGGTGGAGGCAGCCTGCTGACTGTGACACCCTGTCTGTGATGACTTGGGCAGGTGTCCTCAGGAGGGCCGAGATTGGAAGGCCCTGGCCTGCTTTTGGGGTCCTGCTGTGTAGCAGTGGCACCCTCCTCGGCTTCTGGAGCTAGATCTGCGGAGGGCACAGGAAGGGGGGTGTCAGATGGGCCGGTCACTCCCACAGTCACCTGGGTGGATGGCCCCGGAGTGTGCACCTGCTGATCATCCTCCCTGTGAGTGCCCAAGGGCCTCTGGCTGATTCCATGAGTGGAAGGTGTAGCTGGATTGAGATTGAGCTGGCCAGCACCCTTCTCGCGTACACACTGTTGGAGGCCAACTATGGCATCAGCGATGGAGTTAAGCCCTCGCAGCAGTGCAGGAGTGATCTCCTGGACCAAGGTCTCCATGGCTGCTGCCATTCTGCCAGTTTTGACCTCAGTGTGTTGCAATGACAGCACTATTAGCTCAGCCTGAAGCTGGACGGACTCCCCTATTGTGCCTTGCAATCTGAGGAGTGCAGCAGACATCCCTCCCTCATGTTCCCGAGCCTGCCTTTGCAGCTCCAGCAACTGTGACACGACCGAGTCCAGAGACTCATCATGTGGCTAGGACTCAGCAATGTTCTGGCCTCCAGTAATCCTCCTGGTGCCGGGGATCTGGGAAGTCCCTGCCTCTGTCTGCTTTGGGTCAGAAAGTGTGATGTGTTCATCAGGTTGTGATCCCAAGGCTACTCTAAAGCTTGGTCCCACCGAGGTGTGTGTCTTTGCGCAGGTGGAGGGTGTGAGTGAGCGCTGTGATGGGACTTCAGGGAGGGTGCCTTCAGGTTCCTCTTCAGAGGTTTCTTCAGAGCTTGATTGGAGGCCCTGGGTCATGGAGTCTGTTGGCTGTTTGGCAGATGTGCCTACAAAAGCAAGGGGAGATAATAAGTGCATGGCAATGACCTGTGAAAGAGGGCATATCACTCACGACATGCTTGTCTGATGAATGTTGCACTGCTGGGTCCTCACTTGGTAGAGCAGCGCCAACCTCACTGTTAGCACAGGACCGGTCCCGGTCATCGCCAGTCAGCTGGATGGCTCTGTTTTTAAATTCTGTCAGAACTTGAACTCCAACATCCCTCCACCCGTCTGCGACCTTTCCCTCCTGTTGTGTGCCAGTTTGTCCTGCATGGATAGAGATGGAGAGAGTGTATCAGAACATCTGCTGGGCCAGATGATAATTATGCCTGGCCTGTGTGGGTGGTGAGTGGTGCCATGGACGGGATGAGGACAATGACGGTGTGTGTGAAAGAGTGAATAGTGATGTCCGCAGTGAGTGAGGGCCCTGTGGATGTGTGATGGGTTTGTGAGAGTTTGAGTTGGGAGTGATGAAAAGAGTGACTTACCCTGATGGAACGGAGGAGATCATTCATCCTTTTACGGCACTGGGTGGCTGTCCTCCTCTGCAGGGCTTTCGTGCTGACCACCACTGCCACTGCTTCCCAATCTGGGTTGGTGACATTGCTGCCCATCCTGCGGCCAGGGTGAGGATAGAGCACAACCCGGCGGGCCTCCACGGTATCCAGCAGTCACTTGAGGGACCTGTTGTTGAATTGGGGGGGCTGCAGCCTTTATGCCTTTGCTGACCATGGGAGCGGTGGTGAGCTGGTGGCAATGTGCACTTTGCTGGTGGTTGCCTTTTAAAGATGGCAGCCGGCGTGATGCAACAGGCAAATGACAGCCAGCCTGCTATGGAAACAGCATGTTTCTTGGGAAGGCATAAATAATGAGCTGAACTTGGGAAGATACGGCCCGCTCCCACACTTAGAGCAATTCTGGGAAAACTCCCCCCTTGGAAGCAAAAGTGATCAGCTTCCTTTTTTCTAGGATGCTTCAAGGTCTTTTTATGATACATCAACTTCTAGTGCAGTTTCCTGGGCAGGATTATAGAATTGAAGTGTTGATTATCCTTTGGTCAATGACTTCTTGAGCTCAGCAAATGTGTCTTGATGATTGCCCTGCCAGGTAAATGGCTTCTTTTTTCAGAAGTTCTTGAAGAGATGAAGATTTTTGTGCAAAATTCAGCATGTATGACAAAGAAAAACTGAAGAAATCTCAGCAACTTTGAAGATCACTTCTTTCTTGCAGGTTGAACATTGCACTAATGTCTTCCAGTTTACTTGGATCAGAACAGATGCCAGCATCTGAATATATTGGCCAGAAATGGTTGAGCTGTTGTACATCAATGTTGCATTTTTGGTCAGGATTAGTATCCTTCTCGATGTGCTGCTTCCATTAGAAGGTGCAAATTTCACTCATGCTCCTGTTTTGTTCGGGCCAAAACAAATGATGTCATCTGTTATGCAGATACATCCTCTAATTTCATAGGTAATATGATCCATGTGCATTGGAAAAAACTCTTGGCTTATGGAAAGTCTAAATTACAATCTTGAAAACAGCATCTCCCGAATGAAGTGTGGAATATCATTAGCTCCTCAGGTGTCTATTCCAAATGCACAAGGCGAGTGTCCCTTCTTTAGCATCAGGTTTCAAGAAAAAATTGACATTTAGTTCCTCAAGTATAGATATTTCATGTGGGCAGCATTTCAGTGCCACATTTAGATGCCTTGTGCCTAAACAAATTGGTACAGAGCAAGCTTTTTTGACAACGCATGTGATGAAACTACAATTGATGTGGTGCTGGACTTCAGGAATAGTGCCATCTCTTTCCATCTTATCCAGATCTACTTTCAGCTTACTCTGGGTGTGGATGCTACACTTAAGCAGAGGGTCAATGGAAGGAATAGTATCTGCACATATGTGCAATATTGCATCATCTTTGAAACATCCAATCCTGTTGAATCTATGCAGGTATAACAACTTTTGGTTGGCTAGGGAGGTGATAGGGTTGTGCTTGTGGCCTGCTGTCTTTGCCATTGTTTGCTCATGCTATGAATGCTAACCAATGTCAGGCAGACCTGCAATGGCTGAACCTGTGGCATCCACACTAGAATATCTCGATGACCATGGTGAGTCATTGTAGCAACACACATGTGTGATGGATCCCAGGGACAGAGGCATTGTAGGTTGTGAGCTTGGCAGTGGCTCGTTGAGCCATTCCATTCCATTTCTCTTCTGCGAATACATGCTTTTCAGTATGCAAGGTTAGCACTCGCACCTGTGTTGATTTTGGTCCACAGTGTATGTTTCCCAGGCTTCTGTGGGCATATAATGTGCATAGTGGAAAAGGCTTTAGATGGTACAATGATGTCAATATATTCTGTGATGTTGACTGTGTAGAATACGTGCTCACCATGTGTGTTAATGCTCTGGTAATCCTTACCATCCAACATTGCAATCTGGCAGGTCATTTCCTGGATTTGCTGTTTGTGATATCTGGCATGATCCCTTTGTTTGCTGGAATGCTGTACTTGTTTTGCCTCTGACTATGTCTTGTCATGCTGTTCAGCCATCTGTTCTGGCTTTGGTTTCCTGCATTGGCACTTCCAGTGTCCTCTGGTACTTACATGCATTGCATATGTTGTGGAAAGTGGAATAACTTCTGGGTGTATGTATGAGACTGCACTGCCTGCATGGCTTAATGCGTTTGTTTAAGTATTGCCAAAAAAAGTTCACGTTGAAGCTTTCTGCTTACATTCATCCGGACACTTCGCAAGAATACCAATATAAGGGGAAAACAACATTTTTTCTGTCTGAGAAGAGAGTGCCAATTGATTGACAAGTGGACTCTGAGCACTCTCTTCATACAGCATAAATTGTTGTTCTCCCCTTATATTGGTATTCTTGAGGAGTGTCCTGATGAGTGCAAGACAAAAAGCTTCAACATGTCTCTTCAGAAACACTCAATTTCTGCACTACCAAATGACTACGTTTGTTTGAATTGGCTACCATGCTAATGGTGGATGCAATGCACAGAGTCTGTAAATTCTTTCTATACATAAGGATTGCTTCATAATTATGCCATTTAGCAATACTTCCTAGCTGTAATCTTAGGGTTGGTCCAAAAATCCTTTTGATATGCTTCTATAGGGTTAGAAGCTATCACGCTTGATGATAGCTCTGTCTGAAAGACATAAAGTCGAGATGGTGTATGTGAAAATTAACTGGTCTTTTTGCTTGGATATTTGAAGTCGTCATTCAATGGTCCTAATGTGCTTAGTCCATGGAAACCTTTGTTTCTTGTGGCTATTTTAACTTTGGTCGTTTGCTTGTCTGGTTTGAAGACAGTCAGATTCAGAAAATAGTTTCATCTGTGGCTTGAACAAACTGCGCTCAGTAAGGAGGTCTGCTGCCTTCCAATTCAAGGATAGAAATGTTGTAGTCATCCTATCAGCATTCATAGGTGTTCCAGTGATGTCTGTAGCAGCTCTTGTGTTATTGCCATGATATAAAGGCACCAATCACTCCAGGGTATAGGTAAACACATTGAGGGTTCATTTATTTAAACTAGGCACATAAGAACGTGTATACATAGATAGAAAGCCTGAAGACATCAGAGCTGAGTTGCATTCTGCTCGCAGGCAAAAGTGAAACTAAAACAGGATCGCATGACACACTTCACTTCTAGTGTCATGCTGTCATCCTTTAAAGGCATAATACAACATCCCACTTTCTTTTTAAAGATACTTTCCCTTCTTCCAAAGAAGCATAACTATTTACAATACATGTTCATGTTTAGTTACCATTACATGAGCGCATAGAACTGATGAATCCATGACATGTTCTTGATACAATAGAACTGCATGGTGTTTGAGGAGCTGGATGGGTCTGATTATACCCGGGGTTGCAAACAGTACCAAACACCGGGGCCCCGGGGCTGGTGTTATAAACTGAGTTCTCAAATCATTCACACTGAGCAGCCAGAGCTTCAAACCTGAAAGACCAGCTTTAAAACAATTGGCCTGTCAGATCAGTTTCAGTGAGCTGCTGTGCTGGTGCTTCCAACCTTCTGACAGCTTTGTGGTTCTGATTTGTTTTTTGAAAAGCCCATCAGAAAATCACGAAGCTGCTCAAAGGTCAGCAACAGCAGAAACTGTCTAGGGAGTGTGCTCTTGCTTGAAAAATGATAACAATATGATACAATACAAAACAATACAATTTTTAAAGAATATTATTTGTACCTTTATTTAGTAGAAATATGGGAACATCAAATGGAACCTGCACCTCTGTAGTTTTAGAACCAATTGGATGCTGTATGTAGGGTGTTGGGGGTGGTGTGAGGGGTTGGGTGGTTTGGGGTGGGGGGGCAGTTTCAGTTTATGGGGTCTGGGAGTGTGGGGTTTAGGGGTTGGAGGAGGCTGGCAGGAAGTTAGAGGCTATGGGCGGAGCTTGGAGGGGGAGGTTGGAGAGGGTATGGGGGAAGGTTGTAGAGTGTGTTGGGGTGGATGTTGGAGGGGGTTGGAGGGGGTGGAGGTGGGGAAGAGGTTCTGGGGCGGTGGAGGGCACTGTTGGAGTTTCTTATTTATTAATTCAATTTTTGCACTTAATCTGACTGTTTCTCTCAAACCTCAAAAAGAATATGAAATTTAAAAAAATACAATTTGCACATTTATTTAGTGCAATATCACATGGAACCTGCAGATAGGCTGTAAATTCCCAGAGCACAACAATTATATGACAGCGTGTTGGAGCCAGAGAAGTCAGAATGGTAAGGTTGTATTAGCCCCAGAGTTGAATTGTTGCATAAATGTGCTGATTTATTTGAAGCCACTTTCCTAACATCAGTTGATTATTTGATGAATTATCCTTAGAGACTCAGCATTGAGCCTCCAACTTCACAATTGCTACAGTTACTCTGCTTACTGCATGCAGGTGTAACGAAAGCAAGACAAAATCTACCTTTTACAATGTCTCAAGTCACTTTACGGCTAATTAATTATTTTTGAGTTGTGGTCACTGGTATAATGTAGGCAATCTTATCAAACTGTGGAGCAGGCTCAAGGGGCCAAATGACCAGCTCGTAATATGTATGATCATATGTCATTCTGGATGGATGAGATGAACTGGGCTTGATGGCCTTTTTCATCCATAATTACCTTGTAAACATTGGGTAGAGCTTTGTTTCGCTTGTCGCTCATGAACATTTGCTGTAAGCAGGCTTTGTGTGGTGAAATTTCCAGGACCCAAGTGCATGGTGGGCCCATAGTGAATCATTAACCTGTTTTACACTGCATATGATTCTCAAGATCCTTTTCTATTAACTTCAATCTTTTCCTTTTGCCTACTTACATAGTCCCAACTTGGTCTTAGTTCTTTTTATGAGTTTTTTTGAGGTATTGAAATATTGTGATGAAGTTATGTTGCATAATTGATTCTGAAAATATATTGTAGCAAGAAGCAACAACAGCAGAATCTTCAGACTTTCTGATTAAGAAAACACAGATAGAATTGTGAGCCATTCAGTCTTTGGCCTCTGGCCTCTTAAAAGTTGTATAGCACAGAGATACCTGAGGGCTCCAGTACTCCTCACTGACAGTAAAGACCTATGTTGTTCAATCTTTCCACTTTGTTGTTCAGGAGTCATTTGATCTTTCTACCCTGTGAGCTTACTGATAAAATAGAATCTAATTACACACACCCCTTGCATGAAATAATTATATTGAATAATATCATGCAGCCAGTCAGAAGAAAGCTGCCTTCTACACCTATAGAATGGAAAAGATCTTGTTCAGTTTATCTGGGTTCCAAATATTGAATCTTTCCACAAATTTGAATTTATTGTCACTGTTTCCATAGGCTCAACGTGCAGAATATGTTAAGGCTGCGGCAATCACTGAAATTCGTGTTATCATCTGCATAGTGTACCTGATGGGATATTTTCCTGTCAAACTAACAATATTGCACAATTATGTTAAAGTAAAATTTGTACACTCTGGTTTGTTTAATAGTTATGGTGGGGTAAACCATAGGGTACGCACAAACTAACATTGCATTATATTGTTGCTGCTCTTAATATTAATGCCCCATGCTGCATATATATTGGACAATATTTGCAATCAGATGCCAACAATGGGCATTATCATTTTACTTGAACCTTTCTGTGATTGTTTGGTAAATGATTGGTGAATCTTGAAAGGGGAAAAAATATCATGAATGATTGAGGAGGGGTATTAAATTGGGGGGTGCGCGGAGGTGGGGGTGGGCGGTGCAAGGTAGGAAATAAAGGGCCCGGAAATAGGACAGCACAAGGGTCCATGATTCTTCTCCCTGGCCCGGGTTACACATCACCATTGCGCCTTTTGGTGTAATTATTTCATAGGGCCTTGGTTCCGAACAAATCATTGTCACCTTGGCTGGTTGTCACATACCTTCTGTGGGATCCTGGATGTGAACTTAATGTCCCAACTGTAAATTTGACAATCCTGTGCCTAGATTTTTATTGCACACATTGGTTATCTTTTCTTGGAGTTTTAAAAATTGCTCTCTAGTTCCTGAGAGAGTAGAATGGGTAAGGATGGGTAGATTGGCATGCACTGATCCACCAAACATGAGCTCTGCCGGTGATGGAATAGTTGCACTCAAAGATGTTGCTATCAGATGTAACATTGCAATGTGTAGGTGTGCATGCATTTGAGAATTAGGGATCTCACCATGCAAATCATTTGTTCAGCTAGGCCATTAGATCTAGGGTAATGAAGAGAAGAAATAGAACAATATGCCACTTCCCTGACACATCCAGAAATAGCTTACGAATAAATTGTGGACCGTTATCTGTAATGATGTCTCTGAGTGCACCAAATAAACTGAAAATAGCTCTTGGAGTGTGTATAATGTATTGTGCAATTGTCGAATAATGGGGTAAAGTAGTCGATGATGACGATGAAATTAGTGCCATAGACATGAAAGACGTTGGATGTGGTTTAGGACCAAGGGTGTGTAGGAACTTCATGTGGAATCAATGATGCTTTGTACTGACTTGGCATATGCTCTTGATATGCCTGCACTTCCTCACAATGACTTCCACATCATTGTTCATATGCGGCCAAAAGACCATCTCTCTTGTCGCTCTTCTTGTTCAATCTTGCGCATGTGTGAGTGGTGAAGTTGCTTAAGAATATCAGGTTGGAAAGATTCCGGTGTGATGACCTGGCTGCCTTGAAAAATGTCTGCCCGGGAGATGCCTACCTCATCCCATAAAGGCCAAAATGGTCCCGTGTGTTTGTGGACATGCTGAATTGAATCAGGCCATCCTTTGATGATGATTTTCCACAGTTTTTGTAATGTAGAATCTTTCACCGTTTTTCCTTGTAACAACCCCCAATTTGCGTTGCGCAAAATGTACCAAAACTATTGATAAAAGCAAAGAATTGCGGATGCTGGAAATCTAAAACAAAAACAAAAACAGAAATACCTGGAAAAACTCAGCAGGTCTGGCAGCATCGGTGGAGAAGAGCACAATTGACGTTTCGAGTCCTCTTGACCCTTCAACAGAACTAAGTAAAAATAGGAAAGGGGTGAAATATAAGCTGGTTTGAGGGGGGGGGGGGGGGAGGTGGTGGGTGTTGGGACAAGAAAAGCTAGGTAAACGGTGAGTGATAGGTTGAGATAACCAAAAGATGTCACAGACAAAAGGACAAAGAGGTGTTGAAGGTGGTGATATTATCTAAAGGAATGTGCTAATTAAGGGTAGAAAGCAGGACAAATAAGGTACTGATAGCCCTAGTTGGAGTGGGGTGGGGTGAAGGAATACTAAAAAGGCTGAAAGGTAGAGATAAAACAATGGATAGAAATACATTGAAAAATAATGGAAATAGGTGGGAAAAGAAAAATCTATATAAATTATTGGAAAAAACAAGAAGGAGGGGGAAAAAACAGAAAAGGGGTGGGGATGGAGGACAGAGTTGATGATCTAAAATTGTTGAACTCAATATTCAGTCCGGAAGGCTGTAAAGTGCCTAGTCAGAAGATGAGGAACAGCACCTTTACCTAGCTCTTCTTGTCCCAACACCTCCCCCCAATCCTTAAACCAGCTTATATTTCACCCCTTTCCAATTTTTACTTAGTTCTGTTGAAGGGTCAGGAGGACTCGAAACATCAACTGTGCTCTTCTCCACCAATGCTGCCAGACCTGTTGAGTTTTTCCAGGTATTTCTTTTTTTGTTTTTGTATCAAATCTATTGATGGGCTTGAATTCTCCTGTAAGCATAACAATGCACTTCCCTTGAAAAATGGCCACTTTTGCTGAAACATTCTCAATATTTCAATGTTAGGTCATGAACTGGGGTAATAGAAGTCATTTTTGAGGTTGATCTGCTTTATGAGATCTGATTGTCACTAGTATGAGTTCATGACATGCCACTCGGGCCTTTATTCTTCACGATGTAGAACATCTGTAACATCCAGGAGGATTGATCGTCCTTGCATTCCAGGACGGTGGAACTTGCACATTGGAATTAATGAACCATTGTACACTGAAAGTTGTGCAGTAGTAGGTTTTGCCATGGTCTTCCATGTTTGTGGATACATGTCTTTTAGAACTCACAGAGGTAGTATGTTGGCATTTGCCCCTGTGTCAATGTTAGCCTATAACGAGTAGTTACTAACTTTGTTAGGGCAGATATTTGTATCCTGGCAAACACATTGCACAATGTGATGGAACCTATGTTTTCCATAAGATTGATGGTGTCAAACCTGTGTTCACTGCTCTTTGTCTCGTCATGCACATCATTGTCATTTTCTGGTTTGTCAATCACCTCATGTTTACATTTCAGATTGGATACCGGATGGCCATTCTCATTGCTCGAAGGTACCCATTTGTATACTGTCTGTTTGGGTTAGTGCATGACTATTTGTAGCTACATCAGCTTTTGCTCTTGTGCATTGCTACTGCCAATGGCACTTTCTCCCACCTGCCTTGCAGAATTGTTGGAAAGCTGGACATTTCCTTGCTGCACGCAGAAGCCCACACCTTCAACGTGTGTTGCTAGATTTGGGTGTTTTAGTGAATGTGTCAACAATTGTGGTTGTCCTTAGGGCTTGTAAGTTTTGTTGACCTGTGAGGATCGCTATGTACTTATGTCCATTCTTTTTAGATTTATTAAATGTGTACTCTCTGTCCCATCCTGTTATGTTCTGGTTATCATTTCCCATATTACTATTTTTCTTCCTTGCTTTGTCTCTACTCTTTGATTTGCCACATCTTCCCAAATTTGATCCCTACCCCCATTATGTAGTTTAAAGCCCTCTTCATTTCCCTAATTATGGAGCTAGCTAGAACGTCAGTCCTAGCACGGTTGAGGTGTAGACTGTCCCAGTGGCCCAGCCCCCACTTTCCCCAGTATTGTTGCCAGTACCCCACAAACCAGAACCCACATCTCCCACACCAGCCTTTAAGCCACACATTTATTAATCTTATTTGCCCAATGCCAATTTGCACATGGCTCAGGTGATAATCCAAAAATTATTACCTTTGAGATTCTGCTTCTTAATTTGACACAAAACTTCTCATACTGCCAATGCAGAACCTCCTTCCTTGTCCTGCCTACATTGTTGGCACCTACATGGGCCATGACAGCTGAATCCTCCCCCTTCCACCGCAATTTCCTCTTCAGCCCTGAACAAATGTCCTGAACCCTGGCACCGGACAGGCAACACAGCCATCTGGACTCTTGCTCTTCGCTACAGAGAACAATGTTAATCCCCCTCACGATACTGTCCCCTACAACCACTGCATTCCTTTTTGCTCCCCTACTTGAATGGCTTCCTGTACCACAGTATCATGGCCCGTCAGCCCATCCACCCTGCAGCACACATTCGTATCCAAACAAGCTGAGAGAACCTCAAATCTGTTGGGCAATTGCAGAGGGTCACACTCCTGGCCTCTGGATCTGCCTTACTCACTGTCATTGCTTCCTTTCCCTGGTCACCTTCCAAATCAGAAGATCCTGTCCCTAAGGGATGTGACTGTTTCCTGGTACAAAGCATCCAGGTAACTCTCCGCCTCCTTGATGTGACAGTGTCCGCAGCTCAGCCTGCAGCTTAATGCCCTGAGCCGAAGTTCTTTAAGGTACCATGGAGGGGGCCCGAGTGGCTGGAGGAGGTGACCGAGGAGACCAGCATCGAGAAACTCAAGGAGTGCTGCTTGAAGCACTGTGTACAAGGAGGATTAGAAGATCCGAAGACTGTAACACATAATAAACTCCTTCATGCTACTTCAGAGAGGGCGCTGTTAGACACGAAGACTGTCGTTGAGGAGAATCTCCAAGGCAAAGATGTTTTATTGTTAATTAAAAAGCGAGCACCTGCGGCTCCTCCCAAGCTAGCTGATGTGTCTGCTGAAGAAAAGAAGAAACAAGAGCAAAAGGCTCCAGATAAACAGGCCATCATGAAGGCAACAGCTCAATTCGTTGCTCGGCAAGCCGATCGGATGGTTACCCAGCACAACCTGCGAGATTACTGCAGATGTGTTTGCCCTGGATCACTGTGTTATTCAGGAGCTCCCACTTGCTGTAGCCATGACATGTCACATGTCCTGCCATCTTTATGTGCTTTACTTAATTACTTATTTTATTCAATTATTCATTTTCTTTTATATGTTTTATAAATTTTACTACAAATTCCTGTACCGTTTTGAACTTAAGAATAGAATAGACTTACCACTTACCTGATACTTACCAAACAACTAGTTTCTTCCCCTGTAGTAGAGCAAGAGCCAATTCCTACAGGGTAAAAAAATTAGAAAAATAAAAAAGGGGTACCTCCCTCCCCTCCTCACTAAACTCCCTCAACTCACCAATGCTCTGACACTCTGTTGAGGTAGTCTCAGAACTATTCAGGACTATAGCCTTCTTTGTGTTATTCATTGGATAAACTTAATGAGCAACTGTTGAGTCTAAGACATCACTATTTAAACATTTGTAAGTTGGGATGTGGTGGATCATTTCAACACTAATACAGAATCTCCTCATCAACAGCTCAATCAGATCCTGCAGCAGGGTTGATTTTACCCGGACAAACAGACTTGCTGATCTTGGACACTTAGCTAATTTGTTGGTGCTGATGCTGATGGAGATTATGTGCCCTCAGAAAATACTATTGCCACACAGTAATGCATTGCTGTGTCCCCAACTCAAATGATAGCAACACTTACAGGCCATCATGAATGCTCCCTTTAGATGTGTAACACTATCAATTCCAGCTATCAGTGCAACATTTCCCACTGCAGCTTCAGGCTTCAAACATCACCAGCTCCTTCCTGATTTCAGGCCATAATCCATCCCACTCCATCCCTGGGCTTCATGTCTACCTGAGGCCTCATCTCCTGCCCAGACATCCACCTCTATTTTCTCTCTCAATTATTGCATTGTTCCCAGATTACTTGTACTAGTTAGAAATGTGGCCAATATTAATCTCTCCCCTCAGACCAGATCCCACCTCTGCCTGTCCCTCCAAGCCAGAACACAGATCTCACCACTTTCTTCTAGACTAGACTTTTTCTCTTCATAGCTTCAACCCTCATTTTCTTCAGCATCTATCCATGTTGGAGCATCTCACTCTTCTCACTCAATCTTAGCTTCTTCATGCCTAAACAAGACCCTCTCCTCAGCCTGTACGTTCCCTCTTGACTTACTACCCAAATGAAACATTAAAAACATAAGAAATAGGAGCAGGAATAGGCCAAACAGCCCCTCAAACCCACTGCATTATTTGATAAGATCATGAATAATCCTCAACTTCAATTTGGATGAATTGATGATTTCAAAATGCCCTTACTCACTTAAGAGTCCCAAAATTTATCAATCCCAGTCTTGAATACACTCAATAACTGAACGTCCATAGTCTTGATGTGAGAGAATTCTGAAGATTCACAACCCTCTGAGTCTAAAATGGCCATTCCTCATCCAGAAACTATGTCCCCTGTTTCTAGACTTTATAGCATTTACCCTCTCAAATGAGATCACTTCTCCAGAGACTATCAGCCCATTCCACTCAATCTCTCCTCATAGGACAATTCTCTTACCCCAGGATTCAATCTAGTGAATTTCTATTGCACCCGTTAGCTGGCAAGTAATCTGACTGTTTACAATGAAGCTCCAAGGAAGTAATTTACTGCACTTCCCAGATCGAAAGTTATCTTTTGTGAACAGGGCTCAAACCTGTGCAGTAAAAGTCCATTG
The DNA here is from genome assembly GCA_026770705.1 of Isurus oxyrinchus. Lineage (NCBI taxonomy): Eukaryota > Metazoa > Chordata > Chondrichthyes > Lamniformes > Lamnidae > Isurus > Isurus oxyrinchus. Next base: position 81,308,323 of record JANJGN010000004.1, on the reverse strand, counting down.
GATATCCTATACCTTAACCCCTTAGTCACTGCAGCGATATCAGAAGAGGAATAAGACAGAAATTCAATAATCAATAAACATGTGTGAAATGTATGCAGGCATACTATGAAGCATATAAAATAGAGAATATACAGAGGGAAGTCCAAGAAGTAGTGAGAAAAAAATTCAGAGAGAGGCAAACTGAGGGAGGACATACAGAAATGATGAGTGAAGTCATGTGAAAGGCACACAGAGAGTCTGAAGAACAGGATTGACAGAAGGAGGAAACAAAATTAAAGAATGGGAGAGAACCAGATACTATAACAGGAAAAGAGAGCTAAGTTAAATCATATGCCTCAGTCCAATCTCTTAAAAATGTTTTCCAGGTAATTCTGTTTTTGTTTCTCTTAAAAATGACCCCTAGTATGCCAATGAGGATTTTTTCCCATTTCCAGCCATTCTGATACCTGTCAGAGTGGCAATGTTAGTTAGGGATAGTTTTGTTCTATAGCCCCATGCTCACTAACAACTGAATTGAGGCATCCCAAAATCATTTCACATAATGAAAACAACAACTTTTATTTATATAATCCCTTTAATGTAATAAGGCACTTTACAAGAACATTATAAAGCAAAATATGGGCAGAGGAGCAAAAGCTCAGTTAAAGAAGTAGATTTTAAGGAATGCTGTAAAGAAGGAAAAAGGTGGGGCAGGAAGGTTTGGGGAGAGAGTTCCAGAGCTTAAAGCCTACACAGATGAAGGCACAGTCACCAATGGTGAAGTAATTAAATGTTCGGAATGCTCAAAAGACCAGAGTAGGATGAGAGTTTTGTGGGGCTGGAGGGGATTACAGAAATAGGACAGGATGAGGCCATGGAGAAATTCGAAAATAAGGATGAGAATTTTAAAATCAAGGCATTTCTTGAGCAGGGACCAACATAGGTCAGGGATGATAGGTGAACAGGATTTGGCATGAGCTAAGCAGAGATTTTGATCATGTGAGGGAATTTGCATATATTAAAATTTAATTTGTATGTTTTTGAGGCAGACCGTATCTCACTGAACTGGAAATGAAACTGAAAGGTAAACAGAAAAGGTAAACCTAGAAATGAAACTGAACTTCCCAATTTCAAAGGAAACCAAAAACAAACATTTTGGGAAATCAAAATGGGAAAACCTTGTTGAGCTAGGTAGATTTTTGATTCAACAACGGAGCCAAGAGTTAAGGGGGGGCAGACTGGAAAGTGGACATAAGGCCACAGTCAGATCAGCCATGATCTTATCCAATGACAGAGCAGGACCAAGGAGCTATGTGGTCCTGTTTCTAATTCTTGTTCTCTTGTTCTTGGATTTATGACTCACTGTGATCTCTTAAATCTGAATGGATTGCGGAGCTAATTCATATGATCTGTCTTAGTTGTATGTGCCATTTAAGGTGCAATTTATACTTTATATTTGACGACAGTTTCCCTGTTAATTCATGTTTAATTCATGTTAATTCTGGATGTTAGAGTATAGGATAGAGAGTACTTAGTGTTTGCTTTGTTGACTCTTGCATAGCAAAAAATCTTCTACTTTAAACCATGGAATCCTGTGGCTTCATTCTCTTAGGAAATTACTAGGATCTCAAAATTGTAACAAAATTGGGAGCATTTTGTGGGATTTCAAATCCACAGACAGATACAGGTGCTGGGATTTGCTGAAGTTAAGGATAACAATATTTAATGTTGAATTTGACAACTTATTGAAAAGTGTGATGACTTTGTTAATTGTTATGACTTTTCTGGAGAGGAAGAACATTTTTACACGGAGCATAGTGGGTGTCTGGAATTCGCTGCCCAAATTGGTGGTAGAGGCAGAAATTCTAAACTCTTTTAAAAAGTACCTGGACCTGCATCTTAAGTGCTGTAAGTTGCCGGGTGCAGGGAGATGGGATTAGAAAGGGCACCTGGGTGTCCTTGGGCTGGCATGAACAAGATGGGCTGAATGGCCTCCTTCTGTGCTGTAACTTTTCTATGGTTCTATGGTAAGACTGATCACTGAGCGATTTGCAACAAATAACCATGGTTAGGTTAATAGCATTAGCAGAAAAGTTGAAGTTGGGATTAAAAGCAGGGGCTAAGAAAACAGATATATCTGGGATTGGAAGAAGAAAAGCCTGACCCAGGTAGAACCCAGCTGAATTGGCTGGAATTCCGTTCCAGATGAAACAGCTTGAAATGGAAAAATAAATGAAAAACTTGAACTTAACCAAGAGGAAATAAGAGAAAAAGAAATGGAAATGCGAAGGCTTCAACTTGAACTTTTTTTATTCTTTCACAGAACATGAATATTGCTGGCCAGGCCAGCTATTTTACTGCCCATCTCTAATTGTCCTTGAGAAGGTGGTGGTGAGCTACCTTCTTGAACCACAGCAGTTCATGTGTTGTTTGGGAGAGAGTTCCAGGATTTTGACCCAGCAACAGTGAAGGAACGGTGATATAGTTCCAAGTCAGGATGGTGAGTGACTTGGAGGGAAACTTGCAGATGGTGATGTTTCCATGCACCTGCTGGCTTTGTCCGTCGACGTGATAGAGGTTGCAGATTTGGAAGGTGCTGCCAGAGGAGACTTGGTGAGTTGCTGCAGTGCATCTTGTAGATAGTAAATACTGCTGCTACTGTGCAACGATGGTGGAGGGAGTGGATGAAAGTGGTGGATGGGGTGCCAATCAAATGGGCTGCTTTTCCTGAAATGGCATCAAGCTTCTTGAGTTGTTGTTGGAGCGGCACTCATCCAGGCAAGTGGAGAGTTTTCCATCACATACTTGACTTGTGCCTTGTGGTAGAATTTGGGGAGTCAGGAGGTGCGTTACTCTCTGCAGAACTCCCAGTCTCTGGCCTTCTCTTGCAGCCACAGTGTTCATATGACTGGTCCAGTTCAGTTTCTGGTCAATGGAGACCCTCAGGATGTTGATAGTGGTGGTTCAGTAATGGTAATGTTATTGAATGTCAAAGAGCGATTATTTGCTTTTCTCTTGTCAAAGATGGTCATTGCCTGGTACTTGTGTGACGTGAATTTATCAGCCCAGGCCTGAATGTTGTCCAGGTCTTGTTGCATTTGGGTATGGACTGCTTCAGCATCTGGGGAGTCACAAATGATGCTGAGCATTGTGCAATCATCAGCAAACATCCCCATTTTGACTTTATGATTGAGGGAAGGTCATTGAGGAAGCAGCTGAAGATGAAGATTTTTCATTGGAGCAGAGAAGACTGAGGGGTGACCTGATCAAGGTGTACAAGGTTGTGATGGGGAATGGACAGGGTGGATAGGGAGCAGCTGTTCCCCTTAGTTGAAGGGTCAGTCATGAGGGGACACAAGTTCAAGGTGAGGGGCAGGAGGTTTAGGACGGATGTGAGGAAAAACTTTTTTAGCTGGGAGGGTGGTGGAATTGGAAATTCAGACTTTGTTAGCAAAATAGATTTGCATAAAGGTTACTGGCAAGCTCCACTAACCGAGCAAGGCAAAGGAATCTCTGTAATCCCAGACAACCTGACATGTCATCTGGAATGAAAAATGCACCAGCTACCTTTTAAAAGATGACAAACTAAGTAATTGCTTGATAAACAACTGGGTTGTGTGTATCAATGCTCTGTTGGTCTATAGTAACACTTGAAAGAACATGTGGAACACCTAAGTGCACTATTTAATAAACTACAGAGAGTTGATTTGGTGATAAAAAGTGAATTTGTCAAGGCCAAAGTCACTTAATTGGGACAAGTCATGGGGCCAAGTTCAGAGTTGCTAGAGAAGCTAAAGTTAAAGCAATCATGGACGTTCCTGTCCCTAAGACAAAATGTGAAAAACTAGGTGTGGCACTTTTAGCTGCCCAGTTACTTTACAGCTGATCTTTTGGATGTTCCGCTTTGTCTCTCCCTGCTGCAAGCAGTTTTCTTTTCTGCTGCAATGAAGCTGCTTCAAAATGTTTCAAGATGAGTCTTTGTTTAGATAGCTTCCTGCCCTTTGCAATGCTTTTTGCTGATAAGCCAAGACCTGTACAATGATTCCGAGTCACTTTCCATATAAGGCATTGACACTTCAAACAGCCTTCTCCCACCTGTGGTTCTTAGCTTTTGCTCTGGCCAAGGCAACATTTACACTTTTACATTGAGGCATCATAAACAAGTTTGTTATCTCCTGGCTGAGGTCACAGTGAACCGTAATCAAGTTAAGTGTTGTCTTCTGTCCTTTCAGAAGAGGAGACCAAGACTGAAACAACTCTATCGGGTAGCTTGGAGCCATTTTTAAACAATCTTTAAGTCAGTCAAAGGATTTTAAAAAATGTAACCTTTAAAACAGTTTTCTAAAAGTGTGTAATATCATAACGGCACATCATAACTTAAGAACAGATGTTTATGATGATAAAAATTTGTATTTCAAAGCCATTGGAAAGAAACTTTTGCTATCGTAAAGCTTTCTTATTCTGAAAGGGTAAATGTGAGGGGATCAATATTTTATAATTTAATTTGCATGCTTTTGATGCAGACCTGACCTCAGGACAGAAATTGACCTGAAAATTAAGCTGAAAGGAAAGCAGAAAAGGTAAGCCTTGAATTGAAACTGAACTTCCCAGTTTCTATGGAAACCAAAAACAGGTTTGGAAATCAAAATGGAAACCTTGGGGCTGCATTTTACATGCCCCCACTGGGTATGCTTCCAGTGGGGGTCAGTAAAACAGGGAATAGGGCGGGTTCCCACCCTACCACCTTCCCACCTACCCACCTACCCTCGAGCTCATCCCCCATGGGTGGACGCTGAAATTAGCAACCCGCCTGCCATATTCAAATAGTTAATGAAGGGTCAATTAGGCTTGTTACAGAGCCAATTGACCATGATCATATGCTACCCACAATATAAAGCATTTCGTGTTGGCAGCCAGGCGGGAACAAGCAGCCCAATGTTTTAAATGGAACCTTCAAGGGCTTCCTGCCACCCTGAAAGGGAGATTTCAATCTTCCTGAGCTGCTCTTTGCTGATCAAGGGGTGGTCCCTTAAGATTGAACCCCCCCTTTCTTCCTAAGTCCCCACCCAGCCATAAACTCACACCATTTCTTGACCAGCCGAAACCCTACCTGGCCAAGACCTTGGACTAACTTGGACTAGCTTTGGGGAGCCCTAGACCTTCACTGGCTTCTTCTTGCAGACCCAGCAGCAACCAATAATGCGTCTTTGCCGTGACTGATGAAGCTGCTGGCCAATTTGATTGGCCAATCCCCAGTGAGGGGCCCAAGACCCACTTGGGCCTTGTTAAGCCTGCCTGCAGCACGTTACGGCTGCAGGGCAGGTTGATGTGGAGCAGGACAGCCCCATGCTAACATACTACTTGGGGGGGGGTGGGGAGAGATATCTGCACCCCCCCCTTATTATTCAGCCCCTTGTTGAAAGATATAAAGGGACACAGATCAGTCCAAGCTGAGCAACAGGAGCTGATGATTCCACTAATGAAGTACAAGTAAATTGAAGACGACTGAAGAATGCAGTTCATATCCAGAAGCTGAGAATAAGTTGCTGTTACTGCAAGATAACAATGGTGGGTCTACCCCCATCTAGAACGAGTTGAGCAGGTGCATACTATACTGTTGTGCATACTGTACCCATGGACCTTAGGCTGATTCTGCACTTTTGTCAGCTGGGGCTCAGATTAACTCTTAGGAAAAGGGAAGCTGAAGTTCCTTGTGAGGAAGACAGAGTTTGAAGGACTTTGTGACTCACTGTGATCACTAAAATGCTGAACCTATTCATAAAATCTGTCCTGCATGTATCTGCCATTTAATGAACAATTTAAGGTTTATATTTAGTCACAATTTGCCTATTAATTCATGTTTAACTCATGTTAGAGTATAGGATAAATAGTATTTAGTATTCACTTCGTTGACTTGCATAATAAAAATTATTCTGTTTCAAACTGTGAAATATTGTGGCTTCATTCTCTTAATAAATAACCGGAATTTCAATTTCTGTCTACATTAAAAAAAGGTTACTGGTCTCTACCAAGGTTGTAACAATAACCTCAAGTTTACAGAGGGTAGAATGTGGCAGACCAGCCAGGAATGCTTTGGAATTGTCAATCTAGAAGTAACAAAGACATGAACAATGATTTCAGCAGCAATGAGCTGAGGCATTGTAGAGTCAGGCAATGTCACAGAGGTGAAACTATGTGGCATTAGTGATGGCACAGATATGAGGTTGGAAGCTTATACCAGTGTCAAATGTTGCAAACAGGCTGGTTTAATCACAGGCTATTGCTGGTGAAGGATGGAGTCAGTAGCTAGAGAACAGAGTTTAGAGCAGGAATCGAAAACAGTATCATAAAAACAAAAAAACTGCGGATGCTGGAAATCCAAAACAAAAACAGAATTACCTGGAAAAACTCAGCAGGTCTGGCAGCATCGGAGAAGAAAAGAGTTGACGTTTAGAGTCCTCATGACCCTTCAATAAATTGCATCCTTTTTCCAAAAAATTATATAGATTTTTCTTTTCCCACCTATTTCCATTATTTTTAAATATTTTATGCTCCCTCCACCCCCACTAGAGCTATACCTTGAGTGCCCTACCATCCATTCTTAATTAGCACATTCGTTTAGATAATATCACCAACTTCAACACCTATGTGTTCTTTTATTCTGTTGTCTGTGACATCTTTTGATGATCTGCTTCTATCACTGCTTGCTTGTCCTACAACCACACCCCCCTCCACTTCTCTCCCATCCCCCCCCTACCCCCCAACTTTAAACCAGCTTATATTTCACCCCTTCCTTGGATTCACCTAGTTCTGTTGAAGGGTCATGAGGACTCGAAATGTCAACTCTTTTCTTCTCCGCCGATGCTGCCAGACCTGCTGAGTTTTTCCAGGTAATTCTGTTTTTGTACCGAAAACAGTATCTTCTGTTTTTCCAATATTTCATTGGAGAAAATTTCTGCACATTCAATACTAATAATTTAGTGAAAATGGGGGAGTCCAGTGACCTGGTATGAGATCAAGCTGAGTGTTGTCAGTATCCATGTGAAAACTACCACCATGGTCCAAACATTCCAAAATTGTGGTGGCCTGGATCTAGAAGCCTCATATTCATTTCTGACAAATCCCATTTTTCACTAGTCGAGGAAAGGGAATGGAGTATGATTCAGACATGAGGGATGCCTGGACTCAACAGGGCCTTTTGAGCTCAGTGCTGAGTTCAAACAGGGTCCATTTTTGCCATAGCAAGGGCCTTAACTCACAATGTGGCAGTTACAAATTTTTAGAGTCGACATAAATTCCCTTGAAGGCTGGAGAAGGTGCGAATAACTGTCAATATGTAAAGTTATTTAAATACCCAGCCCTTTAAGCTTTTTTAAAAAAATATCGGCTTCCTGTGTCAGTGAGAGGCTAAAATAAACCTAACAGTTACAATGTCTGTTTGTTGACATTTTGACAAGGGCTATCATGATGTCATTATTGATACTTGGCTGCCTTCCACAACTTATAATTTTCCTGGTAGGGAGTCCTAAATTCACAGTTTGAATGACAGCTCAAAGAGGTTATTAAAGGATTAAACTTTAATTTTGGGTTATGAATACAAGCCTGTTTTATAAGGAATTAACTACTTGTGGAGATTTAGAAATTTTCTCAGTCTTTCATGAATGGGAGTGTTTTTTTTTCCCAGTACAATGAAGACTATGATGGATATTTAGAACTTCATTTTATTTCACCTCAACATGGTTCCTGAGGTCTGCCCATTGTGAATACTGGATAAATTGGAATGATGGAAAGTCTAAGGACATAGGGCAGTGGGCAAGTTAGCATGAGTTGTCATGAGTTGGCATTAAGTTGGCATTTGGGACTAAAAGGGGACATGGGGTTCCTGAGGTCTGTCGATGGGAGGATACTGAGTGAGTTGGCATGGAGGGTTGAAATTTCCCAATTCCTGCTACCCACTGATATTCTGGGCCTATGCTTTCAGACAACTTCACCGAGGGGCAACATATAGATAGGAACTGAAAGAGGTCAAGGATAGATCCCTGGGTAACTGTCCAGGTACATTAGAACCATCCGAAGTCTCTGACTCTAGCTCAGAGATGGAGGCTTTTTTGGAGAGTCCTAGGGATCAGGGGAATTGCATATCAGAAGATTAAACTTCCTGGGCAATTCCTATGGAGTCAGTGCGTTGGGACTTCCAAGGGGTTTTGTAGCGCATAGTCCAGGATATGTCCAACCTCCAATGATCCAGAGATCCTCCACTTGATTCAGGTCTTCATGCTTCATACTTATGGAGGCAGTACTTCACAAGGGGACCTGTTGTGAATTATGCCACATGCTGTAACTTGGCCAAAGCCAACCTCAATCATAGGACATGCTGTTACCAGCTGTAAGGGTCACAATCACTCTGAATTTTTATGCCATGGGCTCATTCCAGGCTGGTACTCAGGCATCAGTAAGATTACTCAATCAGATGCATAAAGCAAGTCACCAATATATTTATTTGTTCAAGCAAACTAGTTCATCCACTGCCCTGTGGACAACAAGTGGTAATAGTATGACAAAGCAACAAGATGAAGGGATAAATCAAGGGCCAAGGAGAAATAGATGACACCCCCACAGCTATTTCTCATTAATGCCTTCAGATATGTCAAGCATTCCACTGATTCTAAGTCAGCATGTTTTTAACCAGCAGCAGTGTAATTGTTCTTTTTTCCAGCAGTTTTCACAGTGCCTTCATTGTAAAGCCGCCCACCATGCCAGGAATCTTTCACTCAGGAAAAAGATCAAGGCTGATTAAATTTGTGGAAGGCATGGAAGGCAGCTGACACCATTAAAACAAAATCCGTTCTGAGGTTCGAATAGGTTGCTGAGCAACTGAGTTCATATATCTTTCAGAGCAAGTCACAGGAGGAATTACATCATTGTCTTTGTCAGACAATGGCTTCTGCAAACCCTATTTATGAGCAACTTGAAGCTGTGCTGCCAAAACAATTTTTTTCTCTCTCTCTGGAGTGGCACCTTTGTGTTGTTTCAGGCCCTTAAATTGTGTAGCAGTGTGGAATTCTCCCTACCCAATTAATTGGATGGGACTGGCTGACTTCACATGCAATGAGTGTGAATCATGTTCTTGACATTATTCTACTTGACTTTTTGCCCAAGTAGAAAACCTTGGTGACTTTGCCCTAATTGCTTGGTTGCACAGATGCACAAAATTGAAATTTTGGTCATGTCTTTTATCTCTCTTTAACAGTTTATTTGAACCAAAGGGGGACACACTATAGTTACAATACTGCATTCAACTCTAATCAGGCTGAAAGTGTCATTTGGCAGTAGGGAACCAGAATGATTGTGGCAGAAGCTTAAATAATAAGTGGCTGAGAGATATCTGCAAATTAAAAGTACTGTTGTGTTTTGGCTATCTGTATTTTCAGATCATTTAAAATGTGATTTGGGAAAAAAGAAAAGCAGATCATGTTCCTTTAATTGCTTTTTAGTTGTTTATTGAAATCTATTGAGACTGCTCCCCAACAAACACAAATGTGCTAAGCATTATTTCTGCCAGTACAGTATGTTGGAAAAATACACTAATGGAACAAAATACAGTCTCAGTGAAACCTTTTTAACTGAAGTAGAAATGGAAATACTGAACCTTGACATTCTACAGTGCCATCAACAGTTTTTATGTTACTGAGTGCAAAACCAAACAGCATTGCTGTTTGAAGTCCCATTTCCCCAAAATGATGGCCCTGATGTGAATTTTGAAGACTTTTCTAAGCTAAATTTTAAAAATATAGATTATTTAAGCAGGGTCCAGGCATGAGGTCACCAATCTTTCAGTGCCTTCTTTGCTATAATTTGTAGCTTTTTAAAGAGTAACTTCTGCATCAGTCCCTTTTTATTGGATGCCTTTTTCAGTCATTCAAATGGGTACAGATAGTTTATGGTTCTGGAAAATTCCTTGTGTATGTACAAATAAGAAAATATAAAAAAAATGACATCTTGATTGATGGTTAACAAGTTAACACTGTTGTGAGTTCTTGATTTCTCAGTGAACCACAGGTTTGGGCTGAAACTTAATTCCCAAAAATGGGTGAGTTGGTACTGAAGAAGGGTCATACAGACTCGAAACATTAACTCTGTTTCTCTCTCCGCAGGTGATGTCAGATTTGCTGTTTTCCAAGCATTTTCTGTTTTTATTTCAGATTGGTGTCAGACTAGAGGTTAAAATTCAATAAGTCAGAAACAGGATCTGAACTGGCCTCAAACTTGTGCATTTCCAGTTGTAACAGAGTCAAAATGAGAAACGGGAGAGCAAGGAGGGGTTGGTCATTTAGATATTATGACAAGGCTGCCTGCCTTCATTAACAGTCATTGTATTTTCATCTTATTTCACTTGAATTTCCCAGGCCTCAGGAAGCCTAGCAGCTAATGAGAAGGGCTGAATTCACAAAGTATGAGCATCAGTGTTTCCTGCAGGCCAACAAGCTACCCAAAATTTGTTCCACCACTGAACCCCTGACTACAATCAGGCACCCTACTGACTCCCATCGCACCTGCCCCCAACTATTATTGGACATCCTGCAACCACCGTCTGCTTCTCCTATCCACCATCATACTTCCATCTCCCCTTGAATACCATCAAACAACCCCCCAAATCACCATCAAATCCTGCCGACTGCCATCTGTACCCCATGACAACCACTTGTTCCCCACAACTACCATGGGACTCCTCCCTCCACCCCGGTCTCCCTCAGAGCTCTCCAAACACATCAGATCTCCTGCTTCTCAATCAGACTCCCAATCTCCCTCACCACCGTCATCGAAATATGGCGCCTCACCCAAATTGGGACCTCATGATTGGGACAGCCCATGATCAGGATCCACCCTCCATATTTGAGAACAACTCACCTCTTTGGGATCAAATACTCTACAGGTTTTCAAACATAACACGATGGCCTTGTGAAGTAGGCTTCTACACCTCACAGACCTTCGGCCTAACAATTAGGCTGCCTGTGTTTGGAAAACTGCCAGAAAATAATTTAAAGGAGAACTCCTGTTAAAAAATGTAGTACTTCCAGGAAACTCACTCTTCAAGGTTTCCCAGCTGCACAACAGCACTCCCACCCAGAATTCGCCCTTGCACTAAAAGCCAGACAAAATTTGTAGGTTGAACTCTTAGAAACCAAAAAGCAGTAAAAATATAAAAAAGGAAGTTTTTACATTTAGGTTTTACAATGTACCTTTCATAACCTCAGGAAATATCAAATAACTTTATAGCCAATTACTTCTGAAGTATAGTAGAAAGTGCATATTAAGAGGGGAATTAGAAAATAAGTTGTATTTACAATAAGCAGATGATTAAAGCATGATTAGGATCAACTGATTGGTGAAGGTCTGGAAATGGCTGCAGCACTAAATTGCTTGGTGGTACAGGGCTTGAATATTGCTGAAAAGGAGGACATATTGCCAAAGCTTTCTTCTTGTACTCATCAGGACAAATACAAGAATACCAAATTTCAAATTATCATAGTTTATACTGTCTGAGAAAAGGGTGCTGATTGGTTGGCAAGTTGACTCTGATCAGTTGAGGTGTTGCCATGGAAAAGCTACAGGGAAGTGTAGGCTCCCCAAGCCTTTAAATAATTTAAAAAAGCACAAGGCTTCAACATTTTTTGTTTGTAAAGAACAGAGCCCTGCATATGAATGCATGTCGCTTCTAGTAAATGTAAACAAGCTCAACTGATTATCTTAAATTGGTTGTTAGTGTAGCTAACAGCACACTCAGGATTTTTCAGCAAGTGCTGCATAATCAGAGTCACATCAAACAGTAAATGTTTGTGTCTTGTGAGCGTGGACTGGTTGAATACATTCTGCACTCTAATATAAAAACAAAAAACTGCGGATGCTGGAAATCCAAAACAAAAACAGAATTACCTGGAAAAATCAGCAGGTCTGGCAGCATCGGCAGAGAAGAAAAGAGTTGACGTTTCGAGTCCTCATGACCCTTCGACAGAACTAGGTGAATCCCAGGAAGGGTTGAAATATAAGCTGGTTTAAGGTGGTGGGGGGTGGTGGGGGTTGGGTGGGGGGAGAGAAGTGGAGGGGGGTGGTATGGTTGTGGGCAAAAGCAGTGATAGAAGCAGATCATCAAAACACAGATGGCAGAACAAAAGAACACATAGGTGTCGAAGTTGGTGATATTTTCTAAACAAATGTGCTAATTAAGAATGGATGGTAGGGCACTCAAGGTATAGCTCTAGTGGGGGTGGGGGGAGCATAAAAGATTTAAAAATATTTAAAAATAATGGAAATAGGAGGGAAAAAGAAAATTCTATATAATTTATTGGAAAAAAAAGCAAAAGGAAGGGGGAAGAAACAGAAGGGAGGTGGGGATGGAGGAGGGAGGGGACAAGATCTAAAGTTGTTGAATTCAATATTCAGTCTGGAAGGCTGTAAAGTGCCTAGTCGGAAGATGAGGTGTTGTTCCTCCAGTTTGCGTTGGGCTTCACTGGAACAATGCAGCAAGCCAAGGACAGACATGTGGGCAAGAGAGCAGGGTGGAGTGTTGAAATGGCAAGCGACAGGGAGGTTTGGGTCATTCTTGCGGACAGACCGTAGGCAAAGCGGTCGCCCAGTTTACGTTTGGTCTCTCCAGTGTAGAGGAGACCGCATTGGGAGCAACGAATGCAGTAGACTAAGTTGGGGGAAATGCAAGTGAAATGTTGCTTCACTTGAAAGGAGTGTTTGGGCCCTTGGACGGTGAGGAGAGGGGAAGTGAAGCGGCAGGTGTTACATCTTTTGCGTGGGCATGGGGTGGTGCCATAGGAGGGGGTTGGGGAGTAGGGGTTGATGGAGGAGTGGACCAGGGTGTCCCGGAGGGAATGATCCCTACGCAATGGCGACAGTGGGGGTGAAGGGAAGATGTGTTTGGTAGTGGCATCATGCTGGAGTTGGCGGAAATGGCAGAGGATGATCCTTTGAATGCGGAGGCTGGTGGGGTGATAAGTAAGGACAAGGGGGACCCTATCAAGTTTCTGGGAGGGAGGAGAAGGCGTGAGGGCGGATGGGCGGGATATGGGCCGGACACGGTTGAGGGCCCTGTCAACGACTGTGGGTGGAAAACCTCGGTTAAGGAAGAAGGAGGACATGTCAGAGGAACTGTTTTTGAAGGTAGCATCATCGGAACAGATGCGATGGAGGCGAAGGATCTGAGAGAATGAGATGGAGAACTTACAGGAAGCGGGGTGTGAGGAGCTGTAGTCAAGCTAGCTGTGGGAGTCGGTAGGCTTGTAATGGATATTGGTGGACAGTCTATCGCCAGAGATTGAGACAACGAGGTCAAGGAAAGGAAGGGAAGTGTCAGAGATGGACCACGTGAAAATGATGGAGGGGTGGAGATTGGAAGCAAAATTAATAAATTTTTCCAAGTCCTGACGAGAGCACGAAGCAGCACCGAAGTAATCATTGATGTACCGGGGAAAGAGTTGTGGAAGGGGGCCGGAGTAGGACTGGAACAAGAAATGTTTCACATACCCCATAAAGAGACAGGCATAGCTGGGTCCCTTGTTCAAGGGCCCTCAACCGTGTCCGGCCCATCTCCCGCGCATCCGCCCTCACGCCTTCTCCTCCCTCCCAGAAACATGATAGGGTCCCCCTTGTCCTCACTTATCACCCCACCAGCCTCCGCATTCAAAGGATCATCCTCTGCCATTTCCGCCAACTTGAGCATGATGCCACTACCAAGCACATCTTCCCTTCACCCCCACTGTCGGCATTCCGTAGAGATCGTTCCCTCCGGGACACCCTGGTCCACTCTTCCATCACCCCCTACTCCACAACCCCCACCTATGGCACCACCCCATGCCCACGCAAAAGATGTAATACCTGCCCCTTCACTTCCTCTCTCCTCACCGTCCAAGGGCCCAAACACTCCTTTCAAGTGAAGCAACATTTCACTTGCATTTCCCCCAACTTAGTCTACTGCATTCGTTGCTTCCAATGCGGCCTCCTCTACATCGGAGAGACCAAACGTAAACTGGGCGACCGCTTTGCAGAACACCTACGGTCTGTCTGCAAGAATGACCCAAACCTCCCTGTCGCTTGCCATTTCAACACTCCAGCCTGCTCTCTTGCCCACATGTCTGTCCTTGGCTTGCTGCATTGTTCCAGTGAAGCCCAACGCAAACTGGAGGAACAACACCTCATCTTCCGACTAGGCAATTTACAGCCTTCTGGACTGAATACTGAATTCAACAACTTTAGGTCTTGACCCCCCTTCCTCCACCCCCACCCCCTTCTGTTTCTTCCCCCTTCCTTTTGTTCTTTTTTCCCAATAAATTATATAGATTTTTCTTTTTCCCTCCTATTTCCATTATTTTTAAATATTTTTAAATCTTTTATGCTCCCCCCACCCCCACTAGAGCTATACCTTGAGTGCCCTATCATGCATTCTTAATTAGCACATTTGTTTAGATAATATCACCAACTTCGACACCTATGTGTTCTTTTGTTCTGCCGTCTGTGACATCTTTTGATGATCTGCTTCTATCACTGCTTTTGCCTACAGCCACACCACTCCCCTCCACTTCTCTCCCCCCACCCAACCCCACCCTCCACCCCTCCACCACCCCCCCCCCCTCCGCACCACCCCTCCCCCCAACCACCTTAAACCAGCTTATACTTCAACCCTTCCTGGGATTCACCTAGTTCTGTCAAAGGGCCATGAGAACTCGAAACGTCAACTCTTTTCTTCTCCGCTGATGCTCCCAGACCTGCTGAGTTTTTCCAGGTAATTCTGTTTTTACGTTCTGTACTCTGCCTATTATAAATAACCGAAGGAACATGCTGTTTGATTTGATCAGCCAAACATTGGGACACATGGCCAACATACCTGGCAACCCGCTGGCACTGAAATTCATATACTGCATTGCTCAATTTTGTAGTAGGCACAGCCTGCTTTCTCTGAGTCCACTGCAAGCTTACCTTCACCTGTCAATACACATGTCGGTGTTTGCAAAGCATGGAGCTATAAGATTGGCCATATCAGCAATGTTGTAAATAGTGCCCTAACCATTCGTTTAATGCAAATGTAGAGTGCATCAAAGGTATCCTGCTGGATATTGGCTATCCTGATTAAATCATTGTTCACTGTCTATCTCACAAATCATAAAGGGGCCAAGGCTGTCACTTCTGGACATGAAAAATGGCCAGTCTACCTGGAAAGGCAAGTAGCTCAAAAATTTTAACCAAAGGTTAAGCAAGCCATTTCACACTACAGTGGCTGCACAAGTTGTATTTTCCACGAACAGAATGTTGACATCAGTCCAAAAAGATATTCTGAAACAAAAACAAAAATTGCTGGATAAAACCAGCAGGTCTGACAGCATCTGTGGAGAGGAAGACAGAGGTAACGTTTCGAATTCGCATGACTCTTTGTATGACTAAAGGCAAATAGAAATGTGGTGAAATATAAGCTGTTTAAGGTGGGTGGGACAGATAGAGGGCCAGTGATAGTGGAGGCAAAGGAGAGATTAGCAAAGATGTCATAAACAAAAGGTCAAAGGGGTGGTGACAGTGGTGATATTAACTAAAGGATGTGCTAACGGTGACATTAAGGGTAGAAACCATAAAAACATAGAAACTAGGAGCAGTAGTAGGCCATTCGGCCCTTTGAGCCTGCTCTGCCATTCAGTCTGATCATGGCTGATTATCCAACTCAATAGCCTGCTCCCGCTTTCTCCCTATATCCTTTGATCCCTTTCACCCTGAGCTATATCTAACTCCTTCTTGAGACCAAAACAATGTATGCTTTCAACTACTTTCTGTGGTAACAAATTCCACAGACACAATACTCTCTGGGTGAAGAAATTTCTCCTCATCTCAGTCCTAATTGGTCTACCCCATATCCTCAGACAGTAGGTTCTGGACTCTCCCACCATTGGGAACATCCTTCCTGCATCTACCCTGTCTAGTCCTGTTAGAATTTTATAGGTTTCTATGAGATCCCCCTCATTCTTCTGAACTCCAGTGAATATAATCCTAACCAACTCAATCTCTCCTCGTATGTCAGTCCTGCCATCCCAGGAATCAGTCCGGAAAACCTTCGCTGCACTCCCTCTATAATAAGTACATCCTTCCTCAGATAAGGAGACCAAAATTGCACACAATATTCCAGGTGTGGTCTAACCAAGGCCCCGTACAATTGCAGCAAGACATCCCTGTTCCTGAACTCGAATCCTGTGGCTACGATGGCCAACATTCCATTTGCGTTTTTTACCGCCTGCTGCACCTGTATGCTTACCTTCAGCAACTGGTGTACGAGGACACCCAGGTCTCGTTGCACATTCCTTTCTCTCAATTTATAGCCATTCAAATAACAATCTGCCTTCCTGTTTTTGCTACCAAAAACACATTATACGGCATCTGCCATGCATTTCCCCACTCATTCAGCTTGTCCAAATCACACTGAAGCATCTCTGCATCCTCCTCAGAGCTCACCCTCCCACCCAGCTTTGTGTCATCTGCAAATTGGAGATATTACATTTAATTGCTTAATCTAAATCATTAATATATATTGTGAATAACTAGGGTCCCAGCACCGATCCCTGCGGTACCCCGCTAGTCACTGCTTGCCATTCGGAAAAAGACCCGTTTATTCCTACTCTTTGTTTCCTGTCTGCCAAGTAGTTTCTTATCCATCTCAATACACAACCCCCAATCCCATGTGCTTTAATTTTACACGCCAATCTCTTATGTGGGCCTTTGTTGAAAGCCTTCTGAAAGTCCAAATAAATCACATCCACTGGCTCCCCCTCATCAATTCTACTAGTTACATCCTCGAAAAATTCCAGTAGATTTGTCAAGCATGATTTCCCTTTCATAAATCCATGCTGACTCTGTCTGATTCTGCCAAAAGATGTTCTGCCTGGGGACAATGGTAAAAAGGACTTCGTTCAAGTTAGGATGCAAGCATCAGGTTATAATGAGCAGAATTTTATGCAGGGTGGAAGATTGGGAGGCTGGCCAGCAGTGGGTTCAAATAGTCAAGCCTAGAAACTATAGGATAAAATATTAATCGGCATCTTAAAAAGATGATAATGAATTGATTAGGTAGGTAAGGGATGATAACAAGGAGATAACATGAAAATGGGAGAAAGCTCTTGTCTGATAAATGCACTGGAATTATTTGAGGGATTTTATTGACAATGCAAATTCTGTAGATTATGTATAATGTTAATGGAAATTATTTTAAAATAGAGTTTAGTGTTGTCTGTGTCTATGTGTGAGTGGGTGAGTGTGTGTGTGTCTTAATTGGATTAAAGCCAGCTGGTCTCGAGGCTTTGATGTATAGAAGAGAAGCAGGCTTGAAATATTAATTCGGTGAACATAGGGGCAATTTGCATTTTTTCTTTAAACAAACTAGTGTAGCTTGGATTCAAAGAGAAGGAGTGAAATATTACATCTAACCAGGTGAAGCTCAGAAACAATGGGCGGAATTTTCCGTGCCTGCTGGCGGACTGGTGAGCAGATAATATGGCACAACCACTTTCATGACGGTGGGAAGACAGGTCGTGAATGCCTGCTCAGTCCATCAAAGGCAGGCCACGTTTCCTGCCATTGGTCAATGGGAACCTCATTGTAATATGTTAGCATATCATTATCATGCCATCCTGCCAGGCTCTTGCACCCCCACTGGAAAGTTCGTCCATGTTGGTAGGAAAGCACGTCGATATATTTCATAACGGCACAGAGGCGACATGTACTTGGCAGCCTGCACTTTAGGTGAACTGGAAGCGAGTGCACAGTCATATTCTGCAGAGCTCACCAGGGCCGCCTATTACTTTGCAGGTTTCCAGGGCGCCAGGAGGTTGGGGTTAAGTGCTGCCCTGCCTCGGAGATGACTTGTCAGGGTGAGGGGAAGCAGGGAGCAAGTGCTGCCCTGCCTCTGAGGGTGAGGGGGAGCGGGAGGCTGTTGAGGTGACTGGTGGTAGGAGAGGGGTGGCAAGAGCAGCTTTGTTGTTGAATGTAGCACACAAGCATTCGAGCTGGGGGGTAGGGTGGGCAAGGGAAGTGGCCACGCATTCAGGAAACCTGTATGACGTGACCATTCCTCTGAAACTGAGGCAGGTCAGGCTCAGCCACATTGAGCTGATTGGGGTTGGGCTCCTAACTTATCTGCCCACTCAAGCAATGCAGAGGCATCAAAGTGCCACCAAGCTCGCCATAACTACCTCCCGCCCCACACCTCTACCCCAGGCACAGACTGCAAACTCACGAGCACTTTCGTGGACTGCAGAGCAGTTGGACTGCACAGGTTGTATAATCTCCTCACTAAAGCAGTCACTGGCCCCTGCAATGTCAACATCCCGGTTTGGATCAGTCTACCCCATGGTTCAAGCTAACAGGGCAGCCATGTACCGCACTAATCTCTGGCCATCCAAGTGGTGGCCAACACTCTCCAGGAAGCATCACACTTAACCAGGACAAGTTCTTAGTACACTAAGTGACTCTTTCGTCCTGCAAGAGGAGTACATCAGGATCATGGATCCTGGTGAACTAGCTGAGCGCCTGATCAAAAACAGAATTACCTGGAAAAACTCAGCAGGTCTGGCAGCATTGGCAGAGAAGAAAAGAGTTGATGTTTCGAGTCCTCATGACCCCTCAACAGAACTGCCAGCAGGCACGGAAAATTCCGCCCATTGTTTCTGAGCTTCACCTGGTTAGGTGTAACATTTCACTCCTTCTCTTTGAATCCAAGCTACACTAGACGTCAGTTCTGTTGAGGGGTCGTGAGGACTCGAAACGTCAACTCTTTTCTTCTCAGGTGATGTTGCCAGACCTGCTGAGTTTTTCCAGGTAACTCTGTTTTTGTTTTGGATTTCCAGCATCCGCAGTTTTTTGTTTTTATTTCTGTATGCCTGATGGCCTACAAAGCACGAAGAAGACAGACGAGGCGGTATCTGAGGCTGCTGGCTGCGCAGAGGCAGAAGCAGCAACCTCAGGAAGAAGGAGCAGCTGGATCTCCGGCTCACACCGCCCAAGAGCCACGGTGAACCGTCACTGGCCGGTGCCTAGTGACACCCAGGCTCTGTAGACAACGCCTTTCATTCCTGCTGATGACCAAGAGCCAGTGTTGCTGAAAAATGTGAATGTCTAGGGAACTGGTCAGTCACATCTGCCAGTTACTGCAGGATTTGGTGCCACGGGGACATGGAGGGCATCCACTGCCAGTGGTCGTGAAAGTGACCATGGCGCTCAATTTCTATGTTAGTGGCTCCTTTCAGGGCTCCACAGGTGACCTCTGTGGGATCTCACAAGCTTCCACCCATGAGGTCGTGGATGCCAACTTTGCGAGGGCACACAACTTTGTACATTTTACCCAGGCCCGGCCAGCCAGGATACAAGAGCGATTGGATTTGCCTGGATCTCGTGTTTCCCACAGGTGCAGGGTGTGATCGACTGCACTCATGTGGCGCTCAGATCTCCCTCGCAACACACGGTGAACTATATCAGCGACAAGGGCTTCCATTTGCTAAATGCGCAGCTGGTGTGCGACCACCAGAAAAGCATCCTGCAGGTGTGCGCATGGTTTCCAGGGAGTGTGCACAACTCCTACATTCTCAGTCAGTCAGAGATCCCTGGGGTCATCCAAGGTCCACAGAAGCTGCAGGTTTGGCTCCTCGGAGACAGGGGCTACCCACAGGGGCTGTGGCTGATGACACCCGTGTGGCAGCCTCAGACTGCAGCAGAGCGATGGTATAATGAGGCTCAAGATGTAGCTCCCACCTTGGTGAAGGTGAGGTTCTGATGCCTGGACCAATGTGGTGGAGCCTTGCAATACAATCCGCAGAGGGTGTCAAGCATCGTCGTCGTCTGCTGCCCTTTTTACAACCTGGCGTTGCAACGGGGAGGCAAGCTGGCTGAGGAGGAGATGGAGGAGCCTCACATCTCCTCTATTGAGAAGGACACCAATGTGGATGAGGCTGAGTAGTTCCTCAGAGGCATCGATAATGAGGATGAAGCCCTCACACTAGCTGCTTTCGGGAGGCCCTCATAGCTGCTAGATTTGTGGAGGATGATAACGACATGCAGTGAGGTGACCCCATAGATCCTCACATGGCAGCCTGGCTTATGGCACTACAGATACCCACTTTGAGAATGCTCTTGTCAGGGAGAGGTGGTGGAGGCCCTAATAGTCTCTCGATTGTAGAAGGATGATGACGGCGTGCAGTGAGGACACGCCATAGCTCTTTACACAGCCTCTCAGAATGTCCGACTGCAGTCTGCCAAGGGCAGCTCACTTGTGGTCCTTGATCAGGGTCATATCATAAAGATGTAGCCATGAAACTTTACAAGCATTGGATGCTTTGTCTGCCTTCAGCACCTGAGCCCTACAGGAGCTGGGGCACAGCATCACTGATCACAGATGCTGAAGAGATGTACGCCGAGATGTAGGCCAACCCCTCCTTAAAGGTGCTGAGAGCGCCTCGAGAGAATAAGAGAACTCTGTGATGCCTGCCCACTACACTCTGGCAGCAATGACAAGCACCGCCGAGGTGCAGGCATCAGTAATGTTTCCAGAGAGTGTGAGGCCGCACCATCACTTTGGTTTGAAGGCTGCACACAGCACAGGGAAGAGGTCCTGGACTGAGACACTTGCCTTTATCTCGAGCAGAAAGGTTTTACATCTGAGGGACACTGTTCATCAAAACAAGAAGCAATAGGCAGGGGTACATTCTTGGGGAGTTTATTGACAATAGTGAACAGCATGTACAAGTAATAAGCACACCTGTGCCCAGGCTGTGCAACTAATTCTCCTTAAGTGTTCTAATCCTGCTGCTATGTCTTAGTGCTCCATGGACATCCACAGTGGAGGTGGAGGCAGCCTGCTGACTGCATGCCCTGTCTGATTACTTTGATGGGTGTCATATGGAGGGCCGAGGCTTGGAGGGCCCTGGCCTGCTTTCAGGGTCCTGCTGTGTGGCAGCGGCACCCTCCTCAGCCTGTGGAGCTGGAGCTGCTGGGGTCACAGGAAGAGGGAAGTTGAATGGGCCGGACACTCTCGGAGTCATCTGGATGGGTGAGTGTGGAGTGCGTACCTGCGCAGCCTCCTCCCTATGGGTGCCTGGGGGCCCCAGGCTGACTCCTTGAGGAGCAGGGGTAGCTGGAGTGAGATTGAGCTGCCCTGCACCCCTCTTGCGTACACACTATTGGAGGTCAACGACAGCTTCAGCAATGGAGTTAACCCGCGCAGCAGCGCAAGCATGACGTTCTGGACCAAGGTTTCCATGGTGGCCGCCATCCTACCAGTTTTGACCTCAGCGCATTGGCATGCTGGCGCTATCAGCTCAGACTGCAGATGGACAGACTCCTCCATCGTGCCTTGCAATCTGAGGAATGCAGCAGACATCTCTTCCTGATGTTCCTGCGCTTGCCTTTGCAGGTCCAGCAACTGTGACATGACCGAGTCCAGAGGCTCATCATCTGACTCAGGGTCAGAAAATTTCAGGCCTCGAGCAGTCCTTCAAGTGCCAGACACCTGGGAAGTCCCTGCTGCCATCTGCAGGGATCAGACAGTGCAATGTTCTCACCAGATTGTGACCCTGGGGCTACTCTAAAGCTGGGTCCCACCTAGGTGTGTGTCTCTGTGCTGGTGGAGGGTGTGGGTGAGCGCTGTGATGGGACTTCAGACAGGGTGTCTCCAGGTTCCTCTTCAGGGTTTCTTCAGACCTTGATTGGAGGCCCTGGGTCATGGACTCTGTTGGCTGTTTGACAGATGTACCTGTGAAAACAAGGAGAGATAATTAATGCATGGCAGTGGCTTGTGAAAGAGGACACATCACTCATGGCAAGGTTGTCTGATAGATGTTGCATTGCTGGAGCCTCACTTGATAGGGCAGTGCCGACCTCATTCAGTACAGGACCAGTCCACATCCTCGTGGGCCAGCTGGATGGCTCTGTTTTCAAAGTCTGCGAGGACCTTGATTTCGGGCATTCAGCCACCGGTCTGTGACCTCTCTCCCTTGTTGTGTGCCAGCTTGTCCTGTATGGATAGAGATGAAGAAAGTACATGCACGATGTCTGCCAGGCCAGATGATAAATGTTAGGGTCCCCCTTGTCCTCACTTATCACCCCACCAGCCTCCGCATTCAAAGGATCATCCTCCGCCATTTCCGCCAAATCCAGCATGATGTCACCACCAAACACATCTTCCCTTCACCCCCCCCTATCGGCATTCCGTAGGGATCGCTCCCTCCGGGACACCCTGGTCCACTCCTCCATCACCCCCTACTCCTCAACCCCCTCCTATGGACCTCCCCATGCCCACGCAAAAGATGCAACACCTGCCCCTTCACTTCCTCTCTCCTCACTGTCCAAGGGCCCAAACACTCTTTTCAAGTGAAGCAGCATTTCACTTGCATTTCCCCCAACTTAGTCTACTGCATTTGTTGCTCCCAATGTGGTCTCCTCTACATTGGAGAGACCAAACGTAAACTGGGCAACCGCTTTGCAGAACATCTGCGGTCTGTGCGCAAGAATGACCCAAACCCCCCTGTCGCTTGCCATTTTAACACTCCACCCTGCTCTCTTGCCCACATGTCTGTCCTTGGCTTGCTGCATTGTTCCAGTGAAGCCCAACGCAAACTGGAGGAACAACACCTCATTTTCTGACTAGGCACTTTACAGCCTTCCGGACTGAATATTGAATTCAACAACTTTAGGTCTTGAGCTCCCCCCTCCATCCCCACCCCCTTTCTGTTTCCCCCTTCCTTTTGTTTTTTTCCAATAAATTATATAGATTTTTCTTTTCCTACCTATTTTCATTATTTTTAAATATTTTTAAATCTTTTATGCTCTCCCCACCCCCACTAGAGCTATAACTTGAGTGCTCTACCATCCATTCTTAATTAGCACATTCGTTTAGATAATATCACCAACTTTAACACCTATGTGTTCTTTTGTCCTGTTGTTTGTGACATCTTTTGATAATCTGCTTCTATCACTGCTTTTGCCTACAACCACACCACCCCCCTCCACTTGTCTGTCTGTCTCTCTCTCTCTCTATCTCTCTCTCTCCCCCCCGCCCCCCACCTTAAACCAGCTTATATTTCAATTCTTTCTTGGACTCGAACTCAAGTTCTGTCGTAGGGTCATGAGGACTCGAAACGTCAACTCTTTTCTTCTCCGCCGATGCTGCCAGACCTGCTGAGTTTTTCCAGGTAATTCTGTTTTTGTTTCAGATGATAAACGTGCCTGGCCTGTGCAGGTGGTGAGTGAGGGATGAGGACAATGACCATGAGGGTGAGAGAATGAATGTTGATGTCCCTTGAAATAGCAGTGAGTGGGGCCCTGTGGATGTGTGCTGCAGTTTTGAGTTGAGAGTGGTGAAAAGAGTGACTCACCCTGGTGGAATGGGGAAGATCATGGATCCTCTTTCAGCACTGGGTGGCTGTTCTCTTCTGAAGGGCGTTGGCACTTACCACCACTGCCACCGCCTCCCAAGCTGGAATGGTCACATTGCTGCCCATCATGCGACAAGAGCTGAGGTACAGGACATCCCTGCAGGACTCCACGGCATCCAGCAGTCGCTCAAGGAACCCGGGGGGCTGCAGCTTTCTTGCTTTTGAGGGCCATGTCTCCAGGCAGCAGTGGTGAGCTGGAAGCAACGAGCGCTGTGCTTGCAGCTGGCCTTTAGCCATGACGCCCAGTGCGATGCAATGGCGGGGTGATGGTGGGCGGGCAGGTGAATGAGAAGCCCGCCATGGAAATGGCACTTTTCCTGGCAGTGCATAAATAACAAGGTGGGCTCAGGACAATATGGCGTGAAAACCCGCCATTGCAGTCGATGGGTAAAACGTTGTTTTACCTGGCCACTACCGCACTTAGTACAAATCTGGGAAAATTCTGCCTAGTGTGTTTGTTTATTTGTCCCAGAGATTATTGATAAAGTGGGTGTTATGAAAGGGTTAAGAGAAGAGATTAAGTTCAAAAGGCATGGTGATGCACTGAAAATTTGCATTCAAGAAGAAACTATGTATTTTCTGTTGATAGAAATATAGAAACATATAAAATAGGAGCAGGAGTAGGCAATTCAGCCTTGCGAGCCTGCTCTGCCATTCATTATGATCATGACTGATCATCCAACTCAATAGCCTGCTCCCGCTTTCTCCCCATATTCTTTGATCCCTTTTGTCCCAAGAGCTATATCTAACTCCTTCTTGAAAACACACAATGTTTTGGCCTCAACTACTTTCTGTGGTAGTGAATTCCACAGGCTCACCACTCTCTGGGTGAAGAAATTTCTCCTCATCTCAATCCTAAATGGTCTACCCCGTATCCTCAGACTGTGACTCCTGGTTCTTGATGCCCCCACCATCGGGAACATCCTTCCTGCATCTATCCTGTCTAGTCCTGTTAGAATTTTATAGGTTTCTATGAGATCCCCCCCTCATTCTTCTGAACTCCAGCGAATATAATCCTAACCAACTCAATCTCTCCTCATATGTCAGTTCCGCCATCCCAGAAATCCGCCTTCGCTGCACTCCCTCTATAGCAAGTACATCTTCCCTCAGATAAGGAGACCAAAGCTGCACACAATATTCCAGGTGTGGTCTCACCAAGACCCTGTACAATTGCCGCAAGACATCCCTGTTCCTGTACTCGAATCCTGTGGCTATGATGGTCAACGTACTATTTGCCTTCTTTACCACCTGCTGCACCTGCATGCTTAACCTTCAGTGACTAGTGTATGAGGACACCCCGGTCTTGTTGCACATTCCCCTCTCTCAATTTATAGCCATTTAGACAATAATCTGCCTTCCATTGTATGTTTTTGCTACCAAAGTGGATAACCTCTCATTTATCCACATTATACTGCATCTGCCATGCATTTCCCCACTCACTCAGCTTGTCCAAATCACACTGAAGCATCTCTGCATCCTCTCACAGCTCACCCTCCCACCCAGCTTTGTGTCAAAAAGGAGAAGGTTTACCAGATCTAAAGCTTGTAAGCCTCAAGCCGCTATCTATCAGGACCCAGAGCTGAATGAAACTCATTTTGAATGCAACTGTCCAGATTGTGCTTTGCCAGGGGTCTGTTTAAATCTGTGTTTTACTGTTGCATTAACGGAGGCCTTGTGAGGAGTCAGATTAATTAGGGGATTTTTGTAGTTATTATAGTGGTAATTTTGTAGACATGTGTATGTACTTACAATCTTTGTTATATTAATAAATGTTTAATTTAGTTTTATAAAAACCTCTTGAGACTCAGTGGTCTTAATACTACTGAATTCAAAGCCTGCATCTTGAAACATACAAATTGCAAAATGGTTTATGACAGTTGTTTCAAGTTTCCCTCTGGGATTTGATCTCTAGGATCCGCTGTGTCATGATAATATATTAAGATTTCAGCAAGACTTTTGGTACTGCCAGTAGTCTACAGCCTGTTGTAGTCTGAAAGATCCAGGTAATGCGGGGGGGGGGGGGGGGGCGGGGGGGGGGGGAGTGGGGGCGGGGAGGGTGGACAGGACATCTTGATCAGTGTGGGGGAAGGCTTGCAATTGGCTGTGGTGAGATTGGAGATTAGGATGGGGTGGGTCTTACAATTATCAGCAATGTGATTGTCATGTCCATAAGACATAAAAAAGATCATCAACTGTTTAAATCAAACCTTACTTGGTGTTTATTTAAAAATTGACTCTGCTGTATCAAAATATGTCTGCTACATGTCACATGATTTGCAAGTTGGCTATAGATCTGGAAACTTCCAACAGTATTTGCAGCACAAAGCTTAACCTTCATCATTGTGGAATCTCATAACTGTCATTGTGTGGACCCATTGCAATCAACAAAACAAGGAACCAGCAGCCGGCCTGTCTCTCCAGCCTTGGCTTGTAACAAAGAGAGAGCCATCCAAACTTGTTACACCTGTGGAGACACTAATAGCTACCATAAAGTGGCTATTAAGGTGAACAAGGTAAACAATGTATTTTGACCAGCGACCAGAATAATTGATTGATAACCTGAAACTGACTTTTAAATGGACAACATACATGGCCTAAATAGCCAAGTGGTTATGGTACTGGGTTTGTAACCCCAAGATCGAGAGTTCAAATCTCACAATGGCAAACTATGAAACAATGTAACTTCATCTGAAACAGATGGAAACGTGTTTGTACTCGAAAGAGTATCAAGAGTTCAAATCTTTGCTTGGCCTAAATAGCCAAGTGGTTATGGTACTGGGTTTGTAACCCCAAGATTGAGAGTTCAGATCTCACAATGGCAAACTATGAAACAATGTAACTTCATCTGAAACAGATGGAAATGGGTTTGTGCTCGAAAGAGTATCAACAGTTCAAATCTCACAATGGCAAAACTATGAAACAATGTAACTTCATCTGAAACAGATGGAAACGTGTTTGTACTCGAAAGAGCTACTACCCCCAAAACCATCTTATAGCTTGGCCTAAATAGCCAAGTGGTCATGGTACTGGGTTTGGAACCCCAAGATCAAGAGTTCAAATCTCACAATGGCAAAACTATGAAACAATGTAACTTCATCTGAAACAGATGGAAACGGGTTTGTGCTTGAAAGAGTATCAAGAGTTCAAATCTCACAATGGCAAACTATGAAACAATGTAACTTCATCTGAAACAGATGGAAACGGGTTTGTACTCGAAAGAAATCAAGAGTTCAAATCTCACAATGGCAAACTATGAAACAATGTAACTTCATCTGAAACAGATGGAAACGGATTTGTACTCGAAAGAAATCAAGAGTTCAAATCTCACAATGGCAAACTATGAAACAATGTAACTTCATCTGAAAAACAGATGGAAACGGGTTTGTACTCGAAAGAAATCAAGAGTTCAAATCTCACAATGGCAAACTGTGAAACAATGTAACATTATGAGGCTTGGCCTAAATAGCCAAGTGGTTATGGTACTGGGTTTGTAACCCCAAGATCAAGAGTTCAAATCTCACAATGGCAAACTATGTAACTTCATCTGAATAGGAACAGATGGAAACGTGTTTGTACTCGAAAGAGTGTGATCAGTGAAGCTGAGGCAATTTTGGCTTGGCCTAAATAGCCAAGTGTTATGGTACTGGGTTTGTAACCCCAAGATTAAGAGTTCAAATCTCACAATGGCAAACTATGAAACAATGTAACTTCATCTGAAACAGATGGAAATGGGTTTGTACTCGAAATAAATCAAGAGTTCAAATCTCACAATGGCAAAACTATGAAACAATGTAACTTCATCTGAAACAGATGGAAATGGGTTTGTGCTCGAAAGAGTATCAAGAGTTCAAATCTCACAATGGCAAACTATGAAACAATGTAACTTCATCTGAAACTGATGGAAATGGGTTTGTACTCAAAAGAGTATCAAGAGTTCAAATCTCACAAAGGCAAACTATGAAACAATGTAACTTCATCTGAATAGGAACAGATGGAAACAGGTTTGTACTCAAAAGAGTTACAAAACAAATCATGAGTTTAAATCTCACAAAGGCAAACTATGAAACAATGTAACTTCATCTGAAACAGATGGAAATGGGTTTGTACTCAAAACAGTTACAAGTACTGTAACAGACATCATTTTACTCGTAAGAGTTACATGGCCTAAGCCCCTTCGGCTTTTGGAAAGTTTTAACGTTACATTCCTGGACTCCCAAGGCAGTCTGCTGTTAACATTCAGCTTGTCAACACCAAAGCAGGACTCCAGTCTGACAACAAAACCTGCCTCAAGTCTAAACCTCCTCAAAGCCTGGTTCCCTGGAAGATGGAGGATTTACACAAGTAGTGCAGTTGATGTGGTCTACATGGATTTTAGCAAGGTTTTTGACAAGGTCTCACATGGCAGACCGGTTGAAAAAATAAAAGCCTATGGGATCCAGGGGAATGCAGTAAGTTGGATACAAAATTGGCTCAATGGCAGGAAGCAAAGGGCAGGTTTTCCTGGTAGATGAGCGGGGGCGGGACCCACTCGCCGATGTGTAAATTGACATGGGGATATGTTGGGCGTGCATCCCGACATCATCCCATGTCATTTAGATTTTCAGTTCGGTGGGTGCGCAACCAATCAATACTATTAAAAAACTAATTAACATGATTGATGGACCTGCCTGTCCAACCTTAAGGTTGGTGGGCAGGCCAGGAGTCCAGGCGGGCTTTGGAAAAATCATGAAACTTTATCTACGGGCAGAATGAGGTTTCATGAGGGCATTTAAATTTTTATTAAATATTTAAATAAGAGTTATGGACATGTCCCAACTCATGTGTCGCTGTCACATGAGGGGACATGGCAGGGAAATTTTTTAATCACCTTTATTGAAAGTTTTGAATCGGAGCCGATCTCTTTGAGGCAGCACTTTGCCTCAGGGAGATCTGTGCACTCTTTCATACGCATGCACGAGAGAGCCAACTCCCGGCTGATGGAACCACACCCCCCCCAGGGGAGTGTTTCCTGGCCTTAAATGGCCCACCCGCGTAAAATGGTGGTGTGTCCCTGACTGTTGCCCAAAGAGTAATTGTTGATGGATGGTTTTGTGACTGGAAGGCTATGTTCAGTGGGATTCCGCAGGGCTCAGTACTCGGTGCGCTGTTTTTTGTGGTGTATATTAATGATTTGGACAATGTAGGGGGAATGATCAAGAAGTTTGCAGATGGCACAAAAATTGGCTGTGCGATACTTATCGAGGAGGATTGCTGTAGACAGCAATTGGTGGGTGGGCAGAAAAGTGGGCAAATGGAACTCAATCCAGAATGGTGTGAGGTGATGCGTTTGAGGAGGTCAAACAAGGCAGAACATTACACAATAAATAGGAGGATAGTGAGTGATGTAGAAGAAGTGAGACCCTGGAGTGAATGTCCATGGATCTCTGAAGGTAGCAGGACAGGTTGATAAGATGGTTAAGAAGGTAGATGAAATCCTTTCATTTATTAGCTGAGACATAGAGTATAAGAGCAGGGGGTTATGCTGGGACTACATAAAACATTAGTTAAGCCACAACTTGGGTACTGAATACAGTTCTGGTCACCTTATTACAGAAAGGATGTAATTGCATTAGAGAGGGCACAGAGGGGATTTACGAGGATGTTGCCAGCAGTAGAAAATTGTAGCAATGAGGAAAGATTGGATAGGCTGGGGTTGTTCTCTTTGGAACAGAGGAGGCTGAGGGGAGATTTGACTGAGGTGCACAAAATTGTGAGGAACCTGGATAGAGTGGATGGGAAAGGCTATTTACTTCAGCAGATAGGTCAGTGACTAGGGGGTATGGATTTAAAGTGTTTGATAGAAAGATTAGAGAGGAGATGAGGAAAGAAAATCACCCACAGGGTTGTGGGGTTCTGGAACTCACTGCCTGAAAGAGTAATAGAGGCAGAAAACTTCAAATAATTTAAAAGATGTCTGAATATGTACCTAAAGTGCTGTAGCCTGCAGGGCTACGGAACATATGCTGGAAAGTAGGTTTAGCTACTTAGTGGGTGGCTTGTTTTTTAAGCTGGTGCAAACATGATAGGCCAAGTGGCCTCTTTCTGTGCCATAAAATTTCTATGATTCTTGCCATTACCTCTAGAGTGGACAAAGCCTCTGTAAGCCAACTTCATCTAGCTGCAGTGATACCAACCTTGAAGCAACTCAACAACTCCTGCTGAAGGAACCTTCACTAGACTGTAACATTATAGACTGTAACATTCACGTGAATTAATATTCCTTTCATTGTTTTTTTGTTCTACATTATTCCTAGCTGTAAAATTATTTTCTTTCCTATCCCCTTCTTGTGTGCTATTGTGCATATATGTAGTTGCAATGAACGGTGTGGCATAGGGTTCAGTGCTGGAGCCTCAACTTGTTACAATTTATATAAATGACTTGGATGAAGGGACCGAAAGAATGGTTGCTAAATTTGCTGACAACACAATGATAGGTAGGGAAGCAAATTATGAAGAGGACGTAAGGGGGCTACAAAATAACATAGATAGGTTAAGTGAGTGGACAAAGATCTGGCAAATGGAGTATAATGTGGGCAAATGTGAAATTGTTCATTTTGGCAGGAGGAATAAAAAATAAACTTATTATCTAAATGGTGAGAGATTTTGGAGCTCCGAGATTCAGAGGGATCTGGGTGTCCTAGTGGATGAATCACAAAAGGTTAGTATGCAGGTGCAGCTGGTAATTAGGAAAACATAGAATATTATCATTTATTGTGAGGGGAATTGATTACACAAGTAGGGAGGTTCTGCTTCAGTTGTCCAGGGCAGTGGTGAGACCACGTCTGGAGTATTGTGTAGAGTACTGGTCTCCTTATTTAAAGAAAAGTGTAAATGCGTTAGAAGCAGTTCAGAGAAGATTTACTACACTAATGCCAGTAATGGGTGGGTTGTCCTATGAGGAAAGATTGGAGAGATTAGGCTTGTATCCACTGGAATTTAGAAAAGTAAAAGGCAACTTAATTGAAACCATTAAGATCCTGAGGGGTCTTGACAGGGTGGATGTGGAAAGAATGTTTCCTCTTTTGGAAGAAGCTAGGACCACGGTTTAAAAATGGGGCCGCTTATTTAAGACAGAAATGAGGACAATTCTTTTCTCTCAGAGGGTTGTGAGTCTTTAGAACTGTCTTCCTCAAAAGGAGGTGGAAGCAGTCTTTGTATATATTTAAGGCAGAGCTAGATAGATTCTTGATTAACAAGGGGATAAAAGGTTATCGGAGGCAGACAGGAATGTAGGGTTACATTCAGATCAGCATGACCTTATTGAATAGCGGAGCAGGCTTGAGGGGCCTAGTGGCCTACTCCTGCTCCTAATTCCTATGTTCATATGTTCAGAAGACCATCCCCTGGGTTTGAATGTATGAGTAAACAATACTTCTGATTTAACCCTAAACAGAGTTTGCTGTGAGTCACTTAAAAATTGATTTCACTAACAGAGGCTTTGGGGAAACATGCCACAGTCCACTTCAAAAAATTCAAACACCTCTGCTTGAGGACAGACAGCAAGAAAATAAAGGAGTTCAGTTTGCCTCTCTCCCCTAGCCGTAACAGAAATTTGGGTCTCAATTTTGAGATGGAATCCATTACGAACGAGTCAAAATTTGAATGAAGTCCATAAGTAAGAAAGGAGCTGTATCTGACACTAAAAGGAACCAATTGGAAGCTAAGAGGGGAAAGTCCAATAACTGAAACATCTTTAAAATGATTAAACTACTGCAATAAATTCCCTCACCCTAACACTAGAGCAAAATGGCAAATTTCAATGCACAAGTACTTGTTAAGTAAGATGACTTAACTTGCGAAACATGGCATCTCTAAGCACAAAATAGTTGAAAGCTGTGGTTAGGGAGCTACAATTAAATCTACACAGTTAAATGAAAAGAACTGAACTATTCAAGATGCTGGTTGAACATTTGGGCCTCAGTCCTCAACCAGAACAGGTAGGCGAGGAGTTAGAGCCTGAATCCAATCAACTTCCTGCAGCCAAAATAGAGCTGGAGAAGCTAGAGTTTCAGGAAGAGAGAAACGGAGTAAGAAAGGGATAGAGAAAGGTAAGCACAAGATAAGGAAAGGGCTTTCCCACTCCAAAAATTGGAAATGGATTTACAGGGTCAGAAAGACAGGGAGACCAGATAAATGGAAGCTGCTAAAGAAAACCTCTCTACCTGATAACCATCCAAATTTTCCTACCCTAGAACCAACCTTTGAAGCCCTTAAATGCACTAGGTTTGTTTGAAGAAGATGTTGTGGAATCATTTCAAGCCACTTTTGAGAATATAGCCAGGCAGCTAAAATGGCCACCAGAAATATGGACCCTTATGATACAATGCCAATTGACAGGGAAGGCCCAAGTAGTCGATTCAATGCTGACTCCTGGAATGTCTGCTAGCTATGAACAGACCAAGGCTGTCATCCTCAGTGCTTAAGAGTTAGTCCCAAAGGCGTATCACCAGTGATTCTGGAATGCTCATAAGAAATTCACGCAGACCTACATACAGTTCAAAAGTCTAAAACAAATCACGTTTGACCGATGGGTCCACTCTTTAAAAACACTGCGCAGCTACAATGGGTTACAAAAACTGATGTTGGTAGGGAAATTTTAAACTGCCTACCCTTCAATCGCAGAATTCAATTGGAGGAACAGAAAGTCCTCATAACTTGGGATGCAGCAGTCATGGTGGATAGCTTTGACCTCAACCTTAGGCTTGGCAACTCAGGCAGGCACTTTGCAAACCACTCCCTGACCCTTGGAAAGATCAAAAGGGAGAACTGGATAGGAAGGAGGCTACATCCAGAAAGGAAGGTATGAATGAGGGTGTGAGGACACCCAGAGACTTGTGTGTACCCCCTGTAACAAAATAGGGCACTCCAGACCTGAATGCTGGAAGCTAAAAGGGTCTTGTAGGGCTCCATAAGAGTAGTCCCAAAAGGAATACCTTGATATGTGATGCAGCAGTTCAGGCAGGGACCCTAGCTGCAGAAACTAGCCCCTCTGAAGGTATTGCCATAGTGACTGGAGAGTTACCAGAGTTTTGTCCTTTCAGAAACAGTGATCTGTACCTTTCCCAGGAGGTGAGCAAGTCCATTATACTGCTCTGAGGAACAGCGGCTATTCAATCCTTGATTTTGAAGAAAAACCTAAGCCTTCCCCACGAGCCTCCCTGATCAGTAGAGTAGGAGGAGGATACATGTCTGCCTCTCCATCAAGTCTGCCTATAGTGCGACCTAGTCTCTGGTCCTGTAGTGACTGTAGTCCCTAAGCTGCCGGTCACAGGAATGGATTTCCAACTTGGGAATGATATAGCTGGCAGTAAGGTGGTAGCATCCCCTGTAGTTGCAGACCAGTCACGTGAAAGAAAAAGAAACTGAACAGCTGCAGGAGGATGTTCCAGGGATCTTCCCCGATTGTGTAGTAACCTGGTCCCAAGCTTAGGCAAGCTTAGACGAGAGGGTACCAGTGACCCAGCTGGCTGAGCTGGAGGCCTGGTTATCAGAGACCTTCTTCAAAAACCTGTCAAGGGGAGGTGGTGAACAGCTGAGTCTCCCTGATTAAAGCACAGAAGGCAGACACTGAAGTAAAGTGCATAGCTCTGAGGCAGAAGTCATCCAGATCCCTGAGTGCTACTACTTGCGACATGGGGCAGTAATTTAGAGGTGGTGATCTCCCGCAAGAAGCCTATGGATGAGGAGTGGACAGTGTTCCACTAGACTGCAGTGGCCCCAGAGTACTGTTAGGAAATTCTAAGAATTGCCCATGCCATCCTGCTGCCTGGATATGTGGGTACCCGAGAAACTTTAGCCCAGCTAAGCAAGCACTTTTATTGGCCTCGCCTCCGGTCTGATGTGGCCAAGTACTGCAAAACCTGCCATGCTTGCCAGATGGCAGACAAACTCCAGGCCACAACTGAGCAGCCCCCATCAAACCTATTCTAGCATTTGGTGAACCCTTTGACCAAGTACTGATAGACTGTGTAGCACCGCTACCCAAAACCAAGACCAACCATAATGGAATTAACCACTCGACTCCCTGAGGACATTCCCTTCTGGAAAATCACAGCCAAGAACATGATCAAAGAGCTAAACTTGTTCTTTACCTGGTATGGCCTGCAAGAGAGATCCAATTGGATCAGGGGACTAACTTCATGTCCCAAGTGTTTCAGGAGGTTGTGCGCAGTTTGGAAATAACCCAGCTGCAGTCCTTGCATATCACCCTCAATCCCAAGAGGCAGTAGAACGGTATCACCAGATCCTAAAAACCATAATAAGGACCTACTGCTCCGGTTATCTATATGGTTGGGACAAGGATTTAGGCTTCTTGTTGTTTGCTTGCAGGGTCCCCCCAAATGAGTCCACTGGCTTCAGCCACTTAGAATTAATTTACAGACATGAGGTGTGGGGGCCCCCTGAAGCTACTAAAAGAAGTTTAACTCCTGAACTTAAACTCTCACTGAATTCTGACATTCTGGACTCTAACATTCACGTGAGTTAAATATTCCTATCCTTGTTTTGATTTTGCTCTATATTATTCCTATCCTTCCTATTTCCTACCTACAAGAAGTACACTTGGGTGTGTATTGATAGTTGCAATGACTAGCCCCTGGGTTTGAACAATACTTCTGATTTAAACCTAAAGAGCACTTGCTGTGAATCACTTACAAATTAACTTCACAAATAGTGGGTTTGGGGAAACATGCCACAGTCTATTTCCAAAAATCAAAACACCTCTGCTGACAGACAGATGGCAAGAAAATAAAGGAATTCAGTTTGTCCCTCTCCCCTATCTGTGACAGAGAAGTTGGAGATCAGGATAGGAGGAGACATGTGATCAGTAGGAGACTGCTCAGTTTGAGGGTTCGAGAACAGAAACTGAGCAGAGATCAGTAGAGGTGGTGGTGGGGGGTGGGGGTCTTGCCTCAGTTGGAATGACAGGAAGTCTTGCCACAATCAGGGAAGGGGCATAGCCCAGTTTAATGGTAGACCAAGAGTTCCTTATTAGGCTCAGATCAGCATTGTTGACCCTCCTGTTCCACAATAAAGCCAGAAAAATACATTTTAAACTGAACCTCTGGGCCTCTTCTGTCCCAGGGTCGACCACACAGCAGGTCTTACCTATCAAGGGTGTAGGCACTTAAAAATTGCAGATTGTGTCTTGATGGTATTATCGGACCCAATCTGCATACTTAAAACAGGAATCCGTTTCCTTTCTGTAGGTGATCTGCTTGCCCATTTAGAACAGCAGATTAATATGGGAACTCATGAGGAAGAAAGCAAGATCAGCATGGGTAGCTGACGCCAGTACCTTCAATTGTGCCACCACCTGATAGACGCACGTGGAGCAGTTAAAATCGGGGCCTTGGTGCCTAGCACACGTGCTTCTGAATTTGAAGATTGTTTGTTCAAGAGGTGCCGTCTTTCAGATGATACATCAATTGAAGGAGGCCCTGCATACCTGAAGTGGACATAGAAGATCTCATACCACCATTTGAATAAGAACAGAGAATTTTCTGTGGTAGCTTGACCAATATCTAGGCTCAACTGACTTTACTAAAAAAGATTACCTGGCCATTTTTTCATGACATAGAAACATAGAAACTAGGAGCAGGAGTAGGCCATTTGGTCCTTCAAGCCTGCTCTGCCATTCATTATGACCATGGCTGATCATCCAACTCAATAGCCTGCTCGCGCTTTCTCCCCATACCCTTTGATCATTTTTACCCCAAGAGCTATATCTAACTCCTTCATGAAAACATACAATGCTTTGGCCTCAACTACTTTCCGTGGTAATGAATTCCACAGGCTCACCACTCTCTGGGTGAAGAAATTTCTCCTCATCTCAGTCCTAAATTGTCTACCTCATTTACTCAGACAGTGATCCCTGGTTCTGAACTTCCCCACCATCGGAAATATCCTTCCTGCATCTACCCAGTCTAGTCCTGTTAGAATTTTATCACTCTTCTGAACTCCAGCGAATATAATCCTAACCGCCTCAATCTCTCCTCATATGTCACTCCTGCCATCCCAGGAATCAGTTGGGTAAACCTTTGCTGCACTCCCTCTATAGCAAGTACATCCTTCCTCAGATAAGGAGACCAAAATTGCACACAATATTCCAGGTATGGTCTCAACAAGGCCCTGTACAATTGTAGCAAGACATCCCTGTTCCTGTACTTGAATCTTCTGGCTATGAAGGCCAACATACTATTTGCCTTCTTTACTGCCTGCTGCACCTGCATGCTTACCTTCAGCGACTGGTGTACAAGGACACCCAGGGTTCGTTGCACATTCCCCTCTCTCAATTTATAGCCATTCAGATAATAATCTGCCTTCCTGTTTTTGCCACCAAAGCGGATAACCTCACATTTATCCACGTTATACTGCATCTATCATGTATTTGCCCACTCACTCAGTTTGTCCAAATCACACTGAAGAATTGCTGCATCCTCCTCACAGCTCACCCTCCCACCCAGCTTTGTGTCATCTGCAAATTTGGAGACATTACATTTAGTTCCCTCATCTAAATCATTAATATATATTGTGAATAACTGGGGTCCCAGCTCCGATCCCTGTGGTACCCCACAAGTCACTGCCTGCTATTTGGAAAAAGACCTGTTTATTCCTACTCTTTGTTTCCTGTCTGCCAAGCAGTTTTCTATCCATCTCAATACACTACCCCCAATCCCATGCGCTTTAATTTTACATGCCAACCTCTTATGTGGGACTTTGTTGAAAGCCTTCTGAAAGTCCAAATAAACCACATCCACTGGCTCCCCGTCTTCCACTCTACTTGTTACAACCTTGAACAATTCCAGTAGATTGGTCAAGCATGATTTCCCTTTCATAAATCCATGCTGAATCTGTCTGATTCTGCCACTGTTTTCCACGTTCTCAGCTAGTAAACCTTTTATAATGGCCTCTAGAATTTTCCCCACAACCAAAATCAGGGTGACTAGTCTATAATTCCCTGTTTACTCTCTACCTCCCTTTTTAAATAGTGGGGTTACATTAGCTACCCTCCAATCTGTAGGAACTGTTCCAGAGTCTATAGATGCTCAGAAGATGACCACCAATGCATCCACTATTTCTAGGGCCACTTCCTTAAGTACCCTGGGATGTAGATTATCAGGCCCTGGGGATTTATCAACCTTCAAACCCATCAATTTCCCCACACAATTTTCCTACTAATACTGATTCCTTTCAGTTCCTCCCTCTCACTAAACCCTGTGTTCCCCATTTCATTTCTGGTATGTTATTTGTGTTCACCTTTGTGAGGACAGAACCAAAGTATGTATTTAGTTGGTCAGCCATTTCTTTGTTCCCCATTATAAATTCCCCTTTTTCTGACTGTAAGGGACCTACATTTGTCTTCACCAATCATTTTCTCTTCACATGCCTATAGGAACTTTTACAGTCAGTTTTTATGTTCCCCACAAGCTTACTCTCGTACTCTATTTTCCCCTTCTTAATCAATCCCTTGGTCCTCCTTTGCTGAATTCTAAACTGGTCTCAATCCTCAGGCCTGTTGCTTTTCCTGGCTAATTTGTATGTCTCTTCCTTGCATCTAATACTATCTCTAACTTCCCTTGTAAAGCCATGGTTTGGCTACCTTTCCTGTTTTACTTTTGCACCAGACAGGAATAAACAGTTCACCCATGCGTTCTTTGAATGTTTGCCATTGCCTATCCACCGTCATCCCTTTAAGTAGCCTTTTCCAATCCATTACTACGTCACTCTCCATCATGATGAAGAATTCTGTCATATTATGGTTGCTCATAGGGGCCTTGCACAACTAGATTGCCAATTATTCCTTTCTCATTACAAAATACTCAGTCTGGGATGGCCTGTTCTCCAGTTGGTCCCTCAATGTGTTGGTCCAGAAAAACATCCCGTATACACTCCAAGAATTCCTCCTCTACAGTATTGTTACGAGTTTGATTTGCCCAATCTATATGCAGATTAAAGTCACCCATAATTACAGATGTTCCTTTATTGCAGTTTGTGGCAAATCGGCTTCCACAATTCCTACATCAGGGTAAACTCAAAAAGAAAGTGCTTAGGGAGCAGTGGTGAGAGTCTAGGATTACTTGCCATTCTAATCAGGTTGTTGCACCAACAAGTACTACTTTAATGTTAACTAAAGTCATTTCATTAAAACTTTACAAGGTGGATCATTCTGGGGCCTTTTTGTTGAATGTTACATAAATGAAGTCACAAAGCATCATTTAAAAATTTATCTGTGCTTGTCTGCCCAGCACTTATTCTCTATAGACCGTTTGTGCATGCACAATTATACCAGACTCTGTCCTGGAGCAGATTGCACAGAATTATTACAGATTCAATCTTGTTGAAGATTGTACAGTATTTTCCAGTCCCAGGCCTGGAGTGGGTTGTACTGAATTGTACCGAATCTATTCCTGCAGGAAATTGCATAAAGTTACATCAAACCCATACTGCAACAGATTTTTATTTCCTTTATTCTTTCCTGGGGTGTGGGCCACATGTAGGCCAGATCAGGAAAGGATGGCAGATTCCCTTTCCTAAATTAGAGAGGACAAGGCAAAACAGTAAGGTAGCAATAAGGGAAATGATGATCAGACTGTGGCAGGAAAGCAAGAATGTACAAACCTAAGAGTGCACCAGCAGATTACAAAACCAGTGGTTACAAAAATAGTAAAGAGACACAACTAAAGGCTTTGTATCTGAATGCAATAGTAATGAGTATTTATGATCTAATAGCCAATACTGAGATGTGGCTGCTGGTTGACAAAGACTGGTACCTGATTTTTCAAGGGTACATGACATTTAGGAAGCATGGGAAGCTAGGAAAAGGTGGAGAGGTTAATTAAGGATGACATTGATACAACAGAGAGTGATGACCTTAGTTCATTGATTAGTCAAAAAGAAAAGGGAAGCATTTGTAAGGGCTAGAAGGCTGGGAACAGATGAAGCCCGTGGAGAATATAAAGGAAGTAGGAAGAAACTTAAGCAAGGAGTCAGGAGGGCTAAAAGGGGTCATGAAAAGTAATTGGCAACCAGGATTAAGGAAAATCCCAAGGTCTTTTATACATACGTAAAAAGCAAGAGGGTAGCCAGGGAAAGGGTAGGCCCACTCAGGGACAGAGGTGGGAATCTGTGTGTGGAGCCAGAAGAAATGGGAGAGATACTAAGTGAGTACTTCTCATCGGTATTCACCAAAGGGAAGGACTTAGCAGTTGATTTATCTCGCGAAGAGTGGATCATGTTGAGATCAAAAAAGAGGTGTTAGGTGTCTTGAAGAATACCAAGGTGGATAAGTCCCCAGGGCCAGATGGGATCTACCCCAGAGTACTGAGGGAGGCAAGGGAGGAGATTGCTGGGGCCTTGACAGAAATCTTTGTATCCTCAATTGCTACGGGTGAGGTCCCAGAGGGCTGGAGAATGGCCAATGTTGTTCCATTGTTTAAGAAGGGTAGCAGGGATAATCCAGGAAATTAAAGGCCGGTGAGCCTTACGTCAGTGGTAGGGAAATTATTGGAGAAGATTCTTCGTGACAGGATTTACTACCATTTGGAAGCAAATGGGCGTATTAGTGAGAGGCAGCATGGCTTTGTGAAGGGGAGGTCGTGTCTCACTAACTTGATCGAGTTTTTCAAGGAAGTGACAAAGATGATTGACGATGGAAGGGCAGTGGATGTTACCTACATGGATTCAGTAAGGCCTTTGACGTCCCTCATGGCAGACTGGTACAGAAATAAAGTTGCACAATCTGGCAAGATGGATACAGATTTGGCTTGGTCATAGAAGACAGAGGGTAGCAGTGGAAGGGTGCTTTTCTGAATGGAGAGCTGTGACTAGTGGTGTTCCACAGGGATCAGTGCTGGGACTTTTGCTGTTTGTAGTATACGTAAATGATTTGGAGGAAAATGTAGTTGGGCTAATTAGTAAGTTTGCAGATGATAGTAAGGTTGGAGGAGTGGCAGATAGTGAAGAGGATTGTCAAAGGATACAGTGGGATATAGATCAGTTGGAGACTTGGGCGGAGAAATGGCAGATGGAGTTTAATCCGGACAAATGCGAGGTTATGTATTTTGGAAGGTCTAATACAGGTCGAAATTATACAGTAAATGGCAGAACCCTTAACTGCATCGACGGGCAGAGGGATCTGGGTGTATTGAGTATGATACACAGGTCACTGAAAGTGGCAATGCAGGTGGATAAGGTAGTCAGGAAGGCATATGGCGTGCTCGCCTTCATCGGCAGGGGTATTGAGTATAAAAGCTGGGAAGTCATGCTGCAGCTCTATAGAACCTTGGTTAGGCCACACTTGGAATATTACGTGCAATTCTGGTCGCCACATTATCAGAAGAATATGGAGGCACTGGAGAGAGTGCAGAGGAGGTTTATCAAGATGCTGCCTGGTCTGGAGGTTATTAGTTATGAGGAGAGGTTGGAGAAATTCAGATTGTTCTTACTAGAGCGATGGGGATTGAGGGGCAACTTGATAGAAGTTACGCAAAATTATGAGTGGCATGGACAGAGTAGATAGTCAGAAGCTTTTTCCCAGGGTGGAAGAGTCAATTATTAGGGGACATAGATTTAAGGTGAGAGGAGAAAACTTTAGAGGAGATGTGTGGGGCAAGTTTTTTATGCAGACGGTAATGAGTGTCTGGAATTTGCTGCCAGAGGAAGTGGTGGAAGCAGGTATGAAAGTGGTGTTTAAGAGGCAGCTTGACAAATACATGAATAGGATGGGAATAGAGGGATATGGACCTCAGAAGTGTAAAATGTTTTAGTTTGACAGACAATATGATTGGAGCAGGCTTGGAGGGCCAAAGGGCATATTCCTATGCTGTACTTTTCTTTGTTCTTTGTTCTCTTTGTTCTGGAGATCAAGATGTAGAATCAGTTTGAGTAGAGATGCGCAATAGTAAAGGTAAGAAGTCTCTTGTGGGAGTTGTTATGGTGCCCTAACCCCACTGTAGGATGGGGTATCCAGGATGGGGTTTTGTGACAAAGGTACAATGATAATCATGGGTGATTTTAATCCACATATATATTGGACGAATCAGATTGGCAAAGGTAGCCTGGACGATGAATTCATAAGGTGTTCTTAGGACAGTTTCTTACAGCAGCATTTTTTAGCACCAACCAGAGAAAAGGCTATACTAGATCTGGTCATGTGCATTGTGACATAATTAATTAATGACCTCGCAGTGAAGAAGGCGCCCCTAGGTAACTTTTAAAAACATATTCGTTCAAAGGATGTGGGCATCGCTGGCTAGGCCAGCATTTACTGGCCATCCCTTGTTCAGAGGGAATTTAAGAGTCAACCACTGCTCTGGATCTGGAGTCACATGTAGACCAGACCAGTTAAGGATGGCAGATTTCCTTCCCTAAAGGACATTAGTGAACCGGGTGGGTTTTTATGACAATCAGCAATGGTTTCATGGTTGTCATTAGACTTTTAATTCCAGGTTATATGATCGAATTTCACATTCAGTTTGAGGGAGAGAAGAGTGAATCTAGGACTAAGACTAAGATTAAACTTAAGCACTATAATTTTAAACTTAAATAGGGGCAATTTTGAGGGCTTGAATGCAGAGCTGGCTAAAGTAAACTGGAAAATTAGGTTAAGGGATAGTTCAGTAGAGATGCAGTGGCAGACACTTGAGGAGGTATTTCAGAATACTCAGAAAGGATACATTCTACTGAGAAAGAAATGCTCTAAGGGAAGGACACATTATCCGTGGTTAACTAAGGGAGTTAAAGATAGTATCAAATTGAAAGAAAAAACATATAATTCCGCAAAGACGACAGCAGGTCAGAAGATTGGGCAGAACGTAAAGAACAACAAAAAAATGACTAAAAGGTTAATGAGGGAGAAATTAGAGTACGAGAGAAAGCTGGCTAGAAGTATAAAAAATGGACAGTCAGAGCTTCTATAAGTATTAAATAGGAAAAGAGTAAATAAAATGAGTGTTGGTCCTCTAGACAATGAGTCTGGGGGATTAATAATGGAAAATAAGGAAATGGTGGGTGAATTGAACAGATATTTTCTGTCTGTCTTCACTGTAGAGGGTACAAACACACCAGAAATAATTGTGAATCAGGAGGTGAAAGGGAGGGAGGAATTTAAAACAATTACAATCACCAGGGAAAGGGTACTGAAAGAAATATTAGAACTAAAAGTTGACAAGTCCCCAGGTCCTGAAGGACTTCATCCTAGGGTCTCAAAAGAAGTGGCTGCTGAGATAGTAGGTGCATTGGTTTTAATTTTCCAAACTTCTCTAGATTCTGGAAAGGTCCCATCAGATTGGAAAATAGCAAACGTGACTCCTCTATTCAAGAAAGGAGGGTGATAAAAAGCAGGAAACTACTGGCCAGTTAGCTTATCACCTGTATTAGGGAAAATGCTGGAATCTATTATTAAGGATGTTATAGTGGGGCAGTTAAAAACCTTAATGTAATTGTGCAGAGTCAACCTGGTTTTATGAAAGGGAAATCATGTTTGACTAATTTATTGCAGTTCCGTGAGGAAGCAAATGTTCATACCTTTGAATGAACTGTACCTAGATTTCCAGAAGGCATTTGACAAGGTGCCAAATCAATGGTTACGACTCAACTAAGAGATCATGGCATTGAGGGTAACAGATTAGCATGGATGGAAGATTGGTTAGCTCACAGAAAACAGGGAATAGGCTTAAATGGGTGATGTTTGGGATGGCAGGATGTGATGAGTAGACTGCCACAGGAATCTGCGCTGGGACCTTAGCTATTTATGATATATATGTATATATATATCAATAACAAGGGAACAAATATATGGTTGCTAAATTTGCTGATGAAACAAAGGTAGAACTTGTAAGTTGAGAAGAGGACATAAGGAGCTACAAAGGGATAGGTTCAGTGAGTAGGCAAAATTTTGCAAGTGGAGTACATTGTGGGAAAATGTGAAATTATTCACTTTGGATTGAAAAGCAGCATATTATTTAAATAAGATATTTGCGGAACTCTGAGGTATAGTGGGACTCGGGTGTACTGGCACACGTATCACAAAAGATTGGTATGCTGATACGGCAAGTAATTAGGAAGACAAATGGAATGCTCTTGTTTATTGTGAAGGCAATGGAATATAGAAGTAGGATCGTTTTGCTACGGTTGTCTAGGGTATTGGTGAGACCACATCTGAAGTACTATTGCAGTTTTGGTCTTCTTACTTAAGAAAGGATATAAATGCTTCAGAGGCAGTTCAGAGAAGGTTCACTTGATGATATCTTAGATGGGCAGGTAATCTTTTGAGGAAAGATTGGATGGGCTAGGGGTTTAGAAGAATGAGAGGCGATCTTATTGAAACATGTAAGATTCTAAGGGGACTTGACAGGTTGGATGCTGAAAGGATGTTTCCCCTTGTGGGAGAGACTAGAACCAGGGGACACAGTTTAAAAATAAGGCATTGCCCATTTAAGATGGATATGAGGAGAACTTTTTCTCTCAGAGGGTTGTGGGTCTTTGGAGCCTTTTTCCCCAGGGATCATTGGAGGCAGTGTCATTGAATATGTTTAAGGTAGAGGTAGATAAATTCTTGACTAGCAAGGGAGTCAAAGGATATTGTTTGGGGGGAGTGGGGGTGCATGAGGGGTTGGCAGATCAGAATGTGGAGTTAGGGCCATGATCTTATTAAATGTCAGGGCAGCCTCAAAGGGGCCAAACTGCCTTCTCCTGCTCCTAATTCATAGGTTAGGGCATGAGTGAACCAGATAGGTTTTTACAACAATCGATGATAGTTTCATGGTCATCATTGTCGCAACTAGTTTTCAATTGCGAATTTTATTGATCGTGTTCCAGTTCCTCAAACTACCATGGTGGGGTTTGAATTTATGCCCCCAGAGCATCAGCCTGGACCTCTAGATTACTAGTCCAGTGCAAACTGTGCCACCATCTCCCCTATTCCATTGGATACAAGCACCAATCTGGGACAGATTGTATTGAATAATGCCAGAACTAGTCAGGGTTTAATTGAATACTGTCAGATTGGGCAGGCGTCTCTCCTATCCATGTGTAAAATGTGGCGTCCTGCCATTGGTTCAGAAACCTGCTATCATGCTGCCAGTTGGCCATATTACGGCAGGAGCGGGTAACAATGTCGGAAGCCTGCCCGTGTTTCAGATTAATTATTATTTTATTGAGCCAATTAAAAATACGTGGCCCATTTAAATTTACATTCTGTGCATGTGCTAAACAGCACATGTAAATCTGAGCAGGTAATTAAGGGCAGCACAGGGTCTTTGAATAGCTGCAGCATGATTGTTTGATGGAGGCAAGGTAGTAGCAGCAGTTGAGACTGCGGCACAATTTAGGATAGTGAAACTTATCTTTCTGAGCATCTTATCAGAGACCTGCCATTAAGTTTTTTTTTATTCATTCATGGGATGTGGGCAGCGCTGGCTGGGCCAGCATTTATTTCCCATTCCTAGATGCCCTTGAGAAGGTGGTGGTGAGCTGCCTTCTTGAACTGTTGGAGGC
This sequence comes from Isurus oxyrinchus, assembly GCA_026770705.1. Lineage (NCBI taxonomy): Eukaryota > Metazoa > Chordata > Chondrichthyes > Lamniformes > Lamnidae > Isurus > Isurus oxyrinchus. The sequence continues at coordinate 81,264,347 of JANJGN010000004.1, read as the reverse complement.
CATATGGTGTAGGTATGCGCACAGTGCTGTTAGGAAGGGAATTCTAGGATTTTGACACAGCGACAGTGAAGGAACAGCGATATATTTCCAAGTCAGGATGGTGAGTGACTTGGAGCGGAACTTCCAGCTGTTGGTCTGGTGCTGCCCTTGTCCTTCTGGATGGTCGTGGTCATGGGTTTGGAAGGTGCTGTCTAAGGAGGTTTGGTGAATTCCTGCAATGTATCTTGTAGATGGTACACATTGCTGCTACTGTGCGTCAGTGGTGGAGGGAGTGAATATTTGTGGACGTGGTGCCGATCAAGTGGACTTTGTCCTGGACAGTTCAAGCTTCTTCAGTATTGCAGGAGCTGCACTCATCCAGGCAAGTGAGGAGCATTCCATCACACTCCTAACTTGTGCCTTTTAGATGGTGGACAGGCTTTGGGGAGTCAGAAGGCGGGTTACTCGTCACATGATTCCTAGTCTCTGCTCTTGTAGCCACAGTATTTACATGGCTAGTCCAGTTCACTTTCTGGTCAATGGTAACCCCGAAAATGTTGATAGTGGAGGATTCAATAATGGTAATGTCATTGAACATCAAGGGGGGGGATGGTTGGATTCTCTCTTATTGGAAATGGTCATTGCCTGACACTTGTGTAGTGCGAATGTTACTTGCCACTTGTCAGCCCAAGCCTGGATATTGTCCAGGTCTTGCTGCATTTGGACATGGACTGCTTCAGTATCTGAGGAGTCGCGAATGGTGCTGAACATTGTGCAATCATCAGTGAACATCCCCACTTCTGACCTTATGATGGAAGGAAGGTCATTGATGAAGCAGCTAAAGATGGTTGGGCCTAGGACACTACCCTGAGGAACTCCTGCAGTGATGTCCTGGAGCTGAGTTCACTGACCTCCAACAACCACAACCATCTTCCTTTGTGCTAGGTATGACTCCAACCAACAGAGAGTTTTCCTCCTGATTCCCATTGGCTCCAGCTTTGCTGGGGCTCCTTGATGCCACACTCGGTCAAATGCTATCTTGATGTCAATGGCAGTCACTCTCACCTCACCTTGGAAGTTCAGCTTTTTTTGTCTATATTTGAACCAAGGCTGTAATGAGGTCAGGAGCTGAGTGGCCTTGGCCGAACCCAAACTGGGTGTCAGTGAGAAGGTTGTTGCTAAGCAAGTGCCGATTGATAACACAGTTGATGACCCCTTTCATTACTTTATTGATTACCAAGAGTGGACTGATGGGGCGGTAATTGGCTTGGTTGGATTTGTCCTGCTTTTTGTGTACAGGACATACCTGGGTAGATGCCAGTGTTGTAACTGTACTGGAACAGCTTAGTTAGGGCCATGGAAAGTTCTGGAGTACAAGTCTTCAGTACTATTGCCGGAATGTTTTCAGGGCCCATAGCCTTTGCAGCATCCAGTGCCTTCAGCCATTTCTTGATATCACGTGGAGTGAATCGAATTGCCTGACAACCGACATCTGTGATGCTGGGGGCCTCTGAAGGAGGCCGAGATGGATATCCACTCGGCACTTCTGGCTGAAGATTGCTTCAGCCTTATCTCTTGCTGTGCTGGGCTCCTCCATCATTGAGGATGGGGATACTTGTGGAGCCACCTCCTCCAGTGAGTTGTTTAATTGTCCACCACCATTCATGACTGGATGTGGCAGGGCTGCAGGGCATGGTTGGTTGTGGGATCGCTTAAACTCGTCTACCACTTTCTGCTTATGCTCTTTGGCATACAAGTAGTCCTGTTTTATAGCTTCACCAAGGTTGACACCTCATTTTTAGGTATGCCTGGTGCTGCTCCTGGCATGCCCTCCAGCACTTTTCAGTGAACCACGGTTGATTCCCTGGCTTGATGGTGATGGTGGAGTCGGGGATATGCTGGGCCACGAGGTTACAGATTGTGTTTGAGTACAATGCTGCTGCTGCTGATGGCCCACAGCGCTTCATGAATACCCAGTCTTGAGTTGCTAGATCTGTTTGAAATCTATCCCATTTAGCATGGTGGTAGTGTCACACTATGGAGGGTATTCTCAATGTGAAGGTGGGACTTTGTCTTCACAATGAGTGTGCAGTGGTCACCCCTACTGAGACTGTCATGAACGGATGCATCTGTGGCAGGTAGGTTGGTGAGGATGAGATCAAGTATGTTTTTCCCTCGTTAGTTCCCTCACCACCTACCACAGACCCAGTCTAGCAGCTATGTCATTTAGGGCTCGGCCAGCTTGGTCAGCTGTGGTGCTACCGAGCCACTCTTGGTGATGGACATGGAAGTTCCCCCACCCAGGGAACATTCTGCACTCCTGCCACCTGTTCAACATGGAGAAGCACTGATTCATCAGCTGAGGGAGGGTGGTACATGGTAATCAGCAGGTGGTTTCCTTGCCCATGTTTGACCTGATGCCATGACACTTCATGGGTATGGAGTCGATGTTGAGAACTCCCAGGGCCACTCCCTCTGTGCCATCACTTCTGCTGGGTTTGTCCTGCTGGTGGGGCAGGACATACCCAGGGATGGTGTTGGTGGTGTCTGGGACAGTATCTGTAAGATATGATTCCGTGAGGACGATTATGTCAGGCTGTTGCTTGACTAGTCTGTGAGACAGCTCTCCCAATTTTGGCACAAGCCCCCAGATGTTAGTAAGGAGGCTTTTTCATGGTCGACAGGGCTGCAATTGCCGTTGTTGTTTCCGATGCCTAGGTCGATGCCGTGTTCTCCATCCGGTTTCATTCCTTTTTTGTGTCTTTGTAGCGGTTTGTTACAACAGAATGGCTTGCTCAGCCATTTCAGAGGGCATTTAAAAGTCAGCCACATTGTGGGTCAGAAGTCATTTTTAGTCCACACCATGTAAGGACGACAGGGTTTCCTTCCCTAAAGGACATTAGTGAACCAGATGGGTTTTTATAATATTCGACAATGGTTTCATAGTCATTATCAGACTTTTAATTCAAGATTTTTATTGACTTCAAATTCCACTATCTGCCATGGTGGTTTCAAGCCTGGGTTCCCAGAGTCTCTGGATTACTAGTCTAGCGACAATCCCATCGTGAGGGGATTAGAAGGGAAGGACTCCTTGTGTGGCCTGCAGCCACAGGTAAACTTTGTGCCCTGTACACCTAGGTCTAGATCTTGATTATATATCACTCACACTCCTTGGGGAATTACACCATAATCCTATCCAAAAAACAACCATTCACCATTACGTTTGCTTCCTGTCACTCAGCCACAGCTTATTTTATTCTATGAGTTCTAACTTTGTTCACAATTCTGTTATGTGGCAAAAACAGAATTACCTGGAAAAACTCAGCAGGTCTTGCAGCATCGGCGGAGAAGAAAAGAGTTGACGTTTCGAGTCCTCATGACCCTTCAACAGAACTGAGAACTTTTGAGTTCTGGTGATGGGTCATGAGGACTCGAAACGTCAACTCTTTTCTTCTCCGCCGATGCTGTCAGACCTGCTGAGTTTTTCCAGGTAATTCTGTTTTTGTTTTGGATTTCCAGCATCCGCAGTTTTTTTGTTTTTGTCTCTGTTATGCGGCACTTTATCAAATGCCTTTTGGAAGTCCATGAATACCACATCACCACAGTATTACTCCCGTCAACCATCTCTGTTACCTCATCAAAAAATTCATGCAAGTTAGTCAAACACATTTTGGCATTAACAAATCCATGCTAGCTTTTTTTAATTGCATTTGCCCAAGTGACTATGATTTTGTCCTGAATTATTGTTTCTTGAATTTTCCCCACTTAAACTGACTGGCCTGGGCTTATCTTTACACCTTTTCTTTGAACAAGAGTGTAACACTCACAATTCTCCAGTCCTCTGGCACCACCCCTGAATTGAAGGAATTTTGGACACTGCATTCACAATTTCCATTCTCAGTTCCCTCAGTAGCTTTGGATGCATCTCATCCAGTCCTCGTGTCTTATCAACTGTAAGTACAGGCAGCCTATCCAATACCACCTCCTTATCAGTTTTAAACCCTTCAGTGAACTACCTCTTGTTTTACTATAGTCTTCTTCCTTGTTAAAAGCAAAGTTTTCAATCAGTACCTCAACCTCACTTATCAGCCCCGCCCCTTCTCATTACCTTTTTACTATTTATATGCCTATAGATGACATTTGGATTCCCTTTTATGTTAGCTGCCAGTCTCTCCTTATGCTTTCTCTTTGTTTCTCTTATTTGTTTTTTTAACTCCCCTCTGGACTTTCTACATTCAGCCTGGTTTTCAATTGTGTTACCCACCTTATGTCTGTCATAAGCATATTTTTCTTCTTTACCTTAATTTCTGTCTCTTGTCCTCTAGGGAGCACTATCTTTCCCTTTTGGGAATATACTTTGACTTTACTCAAACTATCTTTTCTTTAAAGACAACCCCATGTTCATCGACAGTTTTGCCTGTTCATCTTTGAGTTCAGTTTATCCAGGCCAGATTCATTCTTACCCCATTGAAGTTGGCTTTCTTTCTGTTAATTATTCTTATTCTGGATTGCTGCTTGTTCTTTTCATAGTTAATCTTAATCTTATGATAAAATGGTCACTATCCCCTTAATGTTCCCCTACTGATACTTGATCAACTTGGCTCACCTCATTCCTGAGAACCAGATCTAACAGTGTCTCCTTTCTTGTTGGACTGGACACATATTGCTGTCGAAAATCCTCCTGAACACAATCTAGGAACGCTTTCCTCTCTCTGTCTTCTACACTACTACTATCCCGGTCTATATTAGGATAATAAAAGTACCCAATTATAAATGCTCTATAATTCTTGCACTTCTTTGTAATTTCCTTGTGAATTTGTTCCTCTGCATTTTGCCCATTAGTTAGTGGCACTGAGCAGTGTGATTACACCTTTTTATTCCTTAGCTCTCAAAGAATAGATTCAATCCTTGACCCCTCTTGGATGTCCGCTCCAACAGTGCAGTAATGTTCTCCTTAAGCAATTCGACAACTTCTTCTCATTTCCTAACTTTCCTATTTTTCTTGAACAACTTTTATCCAGGAATATTTAATACCCAGTTCTGCCCTCCTTTAAGCCAGGTCTCTGTTATCACCACATCATATTTCCATGTGGCAGTCTGTGCCTGTGATTCACCAATCTTATTTACCACACTCCACACATTTGCATACATGCACTGTAACCCTAAATTAGATATTATTACTTTCCCTCTATGTTGAACCCAGTTGATACCTTGTGATTTCCTACTCTATTACTATCTGTCCTCCAATATTCTTTGTATCTTGGTATCCCTCTCCTAGCACCCACACCCCTGCTATGTTAATTTAAATTCTCCCCAATACCACTTGCAAATCGTCCCTCCAAGGAAGTTGGTGCTGGGGTTGTTCAGATGCAACCTGTCCAGTCTGTAAAGGTCCCATCTCCCCCAGAGCTGGCCGTAATGTCTCAGGAACCTAAAGCTTTCCCTCCTGCACCATATTTCTAGTTACACATTCATACTACAGTTTATCCTCCTAGTTTTATCCTCACGTGCATGTGGTTTTGGAATTAATCCAGAGATCATTACTTTTGAGGCCCTACTTGTAAATTTCCTACCTAGCTCCCTAAATTCTGACTGCAGGACCACATTCCTCTTTCTACCTATGTTGTTGGTACCAATATGAGCCATGACTGCTGGCAGTCCACCCTCCCCCATCAGGGTGCTCCGCAGGCATTCAGTGATATCCTTGAACCTGGCACTAGGGAGGCAACATACCATCCTAGATTCAATCTGCACCTGCGGGAATACTTGCCTGTTCCCCTAACTATTGAATCTCCTATCATTATTGCTCTTCCAAGTTTTCTTTGTGCTCCCTGTGCAGCTGAACCAGCCATGGTACCATGAACTTGGCTCTGGCTGCACTCCCCAGTTGAGCCATCACTTCCATCAGTATTCGGAATCTATTGGTGTAAGAAATGACAAGCTGGGCACACCCCTCGTCCCACCAGTTCTGTCGTAAAGTTGTATGTTGTCTCACGGAGAGGTCTACAGGCTTGTATTTTTGAACAAAACTATCTATTAACAACAAATAACTATAGACATACATTCAGGATGCAGTCCTGACTAGACGCTATCTCCAGGCCGACTTCTAGCTGCTTCACTCCTACACTCTAATACTCCCACATCATAATGTGGGCAGTGCTGTTTCCCCAGTCCCACGTTAACACCTACAGTCCCAATTACCCTAATACTAGAGGGAGGTGATGGCATAGTGGTATTGTCGCTGGACTAATAATCCAGAGAGCCAGGTTAATTCTCTGGGAACCCAGGTTTAAATTCCGCCATGGCAGATGGTGGATTTTGAATTCAGTAAAAATCTGGAATTAAAGGTCTAATGATGACCATAAAACCATTGTTGATTGTTGTAAAAACCCACCTGGTTCACTAATGCCCTTCAGGGAAGGAAATCTACTGTCCTTACCTGGTCTGGCCTACATGTGACACCACACCCACAGAAATGAGGTTGACTCTTAATTGCCCTCTGAACTAGAGTGCCTAGGGATGGTAATAAATGCTGGCCTGGCCAGCGACACCTACATCCAATGAATTAAAACAACTACATCCCCTCAAGTCTTTACTCAAATGCAACAATATTTACATGCTACCCCTTCTCACCCCAAATCACTGACTTTACAGACTTTTTTTCTTTACCCTTTTGTGGGATGTGGGCAAGGCCAACATTTGTTGCGCATCCCTAATTGCACTACAACTAAGCCTTGTTAGGCCATTTCAGAAGACAAGGCAAAAAAGAGTCAACCACATTGCTATGGAGTCACATGTAGGTCGGACCAGGTAAGAATGGCAGATTTCCTTCCCTAAAGGACATTAGTGAACCAGATGGGTTTTTACGACAATCAACAACAGCATCATGGTCACCATTACTAAGACTAATTTTTAATTCCAGATTTATTAATTGAATTTAAGTTCTACAGCTGCCATGGTAGGATTTGAACCCACATTCCCAGACTATTAACTTGGGCTTCTGGGTTACTAGTCCAAAGATATTACCACTACACCACTGTCTTTCCTAGTTTGGGTGCTCTGGATGTTTTACGACTCTTCCACAAATATTTCCATCTTCAATGATCGCAGTGTCCAGGATATTAGTGTAAAAGACAAGGTTGATGCAACCAGCTTCAGCAAGAAGGGCCAGGAGGATCTTGTTTTTTATTTTTTTACAAGATGTCGCTGGCTAGGCCAGCATTTGTTGCCCTTGCCTAATTGCCCTCGAGAAAGTGAAAGTGAAGCACCTCCTTGAACTGCTGCTGTCCATATGGTTTAGTCCGCAGTGCTGTTAGGAAGAGAGTTCCAGAATTTTGACCCAGTGACAGTGAAGGAATGATGATATAATTCTAAGTCAAGATGATGTGTGGCTTAGAGGGGAACTTTCAGATGGTGGTATTCTCCTGCATATGCTGCCCTTGCCCTTCTCCATGATAGAAATCATGGGTTTAGAAAATGTTGTCAAAGGAGCCTTGGTGAGTTGCTGCAGTGCATCTGGTAGATGGTACACACTAGTGCTACTGTGTGTCATTGTGAAGGGATTTAATTTTGAATGTGGTGGATGGGGTGCCACACAAGCGGATTGCTTTGTCCCAGATGGTGTTGAGCTTCTTGAGTGTTGTTGGGGGTACACTCATTCAGGCAATTGGAGAGTATTCCATCACACTCCTGGCTTGTAGATGGTGGGCAAGCATTGGAGAGTCAGGAGATGAGTTACTTGCCATAGTCTCTGACTTGCTCTTGTAACCATAATACTTATATGGCTGGTCAAGTTCAGTTTCTGGTCAGTGGTAACCCCGAGGATAGCAGGGGATTCAGCAATGGTAATGCCATTGAATGTCAAGGGGAGATAGTTAGATTCTCTCTTGTCGGAGATGGTCATTGTCTGGCACTTATTAGCCCAAGCCTAAATATTGTCCAGGTCTTGCTGCATATAGCATTGACTGTTTCAGTGCCTGAGGAGTCATAAATGATGCTGAATATTGTGCAACCATCAGCAAACATCTCCACTTCTAACCTTATGATGGCCATTGATGAAGGAGCTGAAGATAGTTGGGTCTGGTACACTACTCTGAGAAACTCCTGCAGCAATGTCCCAGATTGAGATGATTGAACTCCAACAGCCACAACCATCTTCCCAAGTGCAAGGTATGACTCCAACTAGTGGAGTGTTTTCCCCTGATTCCCATTGTAGAGTAAAGGGTTAACTCTAATAATAGCTACTAAGTATGTGTGTAAGGAGCTATGTCATAATGATGTCACTCAGTGAAAGTGAGAAGCACCTTACAGCAGAGCTGGAGCTATTTCCTGATATTCTATAGCCTTGTAAATAATTAGTGATGTAAATAAAGGTATTTTGAATGAAAGATCAATGACTCCAGCAAGACCTCTTCTAAAGTAAGAAATCAAGGAATCTTGAGACAAACACACAATAACCAACATATTGATTTCAGTTTTGCTAATGCTCCTTGATGCCACACCTGCTCAAATCCTACCTCAATGTCACTTTCACCTCACCTCTTGAGTTTATGTCCATGTTTGGACCAAGGCTATTATGAGGTCAAGACTGGCGTGACCCAGGCAAAATTCAAACTGAGTACCACTGAACAGGTTATTGCTGTGTTAGTGCCACTTGATAACACTGGCTCCCTTCCATTACTCTGCTGATGATCGAGAGTAGACTGATAGGGCAGTAATTGGCCGAGTTGGATTTGTCCTGCTTTTTTTGGACAGGACATACCTGGACAACTTTCGACATGGCCAGGTATAGATGCCAGGATTATAGCTCTACAGGAACATCTCGGCTCAGGGCATGGCTTGTTCTGGAGCATAAGTCAAATACTGTTGCTGGAATGCTGTCAGGGCCCATACCTTTTGCAGTATCCTGTGTCTTCAGTCATTTCGTGATATCAAGTGGAGTGAATTGAATTGGTTGAAGTGTGGGTGAAGAGAACATCTGCGATGCTACTCCTCAGGAGGCCGAGAAGGATCATCCATTCAGCACTTCAGGCTGAAGGCAGTTGCAAATGCTTCAGCCTTGTATTTTACACTGATATGCTGGGCTGCCCTATTGTTGAGGATGGGGATATTTGAGGAGCTCCCTTTTCCAGTTAGTTGTTTAATTGATCATCCATCTCAGCCTTCTCCTGAGGTCAGGCACTGGGGAGTAAGTAGGTGAGTTACTCACAATAGAATTTCCAGCCTTTGGCCTACTCTGGTAGCCACAGAACTTATATGGCTGGTCCAGATAATTTTCTGGTCAATGATGTCCCTCATTAATGGTGGGGTCTTCAGCGAATGACAAGGAGGTGCTGGATTCTCTCCTGTTGGAGGTAATTATTTCAGAGAACTTGTGCGGTGTGAATGTTATTTGCCACCTATGAGCCCAAGCTTGAATGTTGTCAAGGTCTTGTTGCATGCGGGCAGGACTGATTCAGTAGCTGAAGAGTTACAAATGGCGCTGAATACTGTGCAATTACTTGTGAACATCCTCACTTTTGACTTTATTTGGAGGGGAGGTCACAATGAAGCAGCTTAAATCTGTGCCCTCTCGTTCTTGATCCATCCATCAGTGGGAACTGTTTCTCTCTATTACTCTGTCCAGATCTCTCATGACTTTGAATACCTCTATCAAATCTCCTTCTTTTCTCCAAGGAAAACAGTCCCATCTTCTTCTATGTATTTACCTAATCGAAGTTCCTTATTCCTGGTATAATTCTTATGAATCTTATCTGCACTCTCTCTAATGCCTTCACATCTTCCCTAACATGTGGTGCCCAGGGCTGGACACAATACTCTAGTTGAGGATGACCAAGTATTATATACAAACTTAACATAGCTTCCTTGCTCTTGTTCTCTATGACTCTATTAATAAAGCCTAAGACTGTATGTCTTATTAACTGTACTCTAAACCTGTCCTGCCACATTTAATGACAGATGCATGGATACACCAAGGTGTTTCCGCTCCTACCCATCTTTAGGCATGAACCTTTTATTCTATATTGTCTTTCGGCGTTTTTCCTATTAAAATAAATCACTTCACAATTCCCTGCAATGAATTTTATCTTCCACTTGTCCACCCATTGAGAATAGACTGATGGAGTGAAACTTTATTAGTTTCTCCTGCTTGTTGGGAACAGGACATACCTGGACAATGTAATGCATTGTTGGGTAGATGCCAATGTTGTAGCTATACTGGAATAGCTTGGCTAGGGCTGCAGCTATTTCTAGAGAAGTTTTCAGTTCCATAGCTAGAAAGTTTGTTAGGGCCTTTTGTTGTTGCTGTATCCAGCCTTTACCTGTTTCTTATAGCATGTGGAGTGAAATAAATTAGCTGAAGGCTGGCACCTGTGCTTCTGAGGGCCACAGGGGAGGCTGAGATGAATCATCCACATGGTACTTTTGGCTGAGGTTGATTGGAAATGCTTCAGCCTTGCCTTTTGCACTGATGTCCTGGCCTCCCCCATCAATGAACGTGGGGGTATTTGTGGAGCCTCCTGCTGCAGTTAATTGTTAACATATCCATCACCATTCACAACTGGATATGGCAGGAATACAGAACTTTGATATGATTCGTTAGTTGTGGGATTGCTTAGCTTAGTCCACATCATGCCACTTCTGCTGATTAGCATGTGTGCCATCTTGTGTTGAAGCTTCAATAGGTTGGGCCCTCATTTTTAGGTATGCTTGATACTGCAGAATCAAACCAGAACCACTCCTGGAGCAGATTGCACAGAATTATGCCAGAACTAGTTCTTAAAGAGATTGTGTAGAGTTTTACCAGATCCAGTCCTGAGGCAGATTGTATAGAAAATATGAACTTCAGCACTGGAGCACCTTGTACACATTATGCTGAACTCTTTTAGAAGCATCTATATTTAGCAAAAAAGCTACAGTTAATTCATTTCAGCAAAACTATCTTGCAGGGCAGTGTAATTGGTTTGAAGCTCACCATCACCTTCCCAAGGGCAATTAGGGATGGACAATGAATACTGGCCCAACCAGCAAAGCCCACATCCCATGAATGAATAAAAAGAAGCTGCATGACTATATTAAGAGCAGTAAAGGATGCTGTTCTTTAGCTGTGAACTTGGTTTTAAATTTTGCACCGTCTGATGGAATGGACAGCTCACCACTCAGGCAACTTTAACAGTCCAAAGTGAAATGTCTTTCTAGCAGATGCAGAACCAAACACAAATTTATAAGATTTCCAAAAAATTGGCATTCAGTTGACCATATCACTTTAACAATGTACTTGATGGCTTAGGTGAAAATTGAACTGAGGCATTCCTGCCAAAATGAGCTCCCACTCTTCAGGGGCACTGTTGGGGCAAGTTTGATTCTATACCTATCTCTGTTCCAAACTGAACTGGCATTGCTCCAACTAATGCTGGGTACCAAATGTGGAAAAGGTGTTCCATCCTACACCACTGACATCTTCATTTTTTCAAGCACAAGTATACTTTTCTTAAAGAAACAATCATTAAACCATTTTGAATACTTTGGCTACACTCAACTCTGTTACCTGATCACTTGCTCTGTTATTGAGTATATTTAAGTCTGAGATAGACAGATTTTTGTCTTTTCATAGATCAAAGGATATGGGGAGTGGGCGGGAAAGTGGAGCCATGATTGTCTTGAATGGTGAAGCAGACTGAAGGGGCCATATGGTCCACTCATGCTCCTATTTCTTATGTTCAAGTCAATAATACATAATTATGAGGCTTTTCCTTTGTTCTAATAGCCCTTAATCAATTGTTGCTTGGTAATATTCTGTTTATGTTCAATAAGAAACTGCTGCTGGCTCATAATATATCAGTGGGATCCTGATTTGCTGAATACAGTAGCTTGTGCTGTGGTACAGTAGCCAGACATTTTTCACATATGACTATTGATGGGTTTCATTGCTGGTGCCTCCTGAGGAATGTCTGAATCTGATTTTTAGTGAGAGGCTTTTCTAGGCCAGGGCCAAGGTTGGTTGTGTAAATATGGCAGATGAGGCCTTGGGGCAGGTCCAGAGGCCTTAGTGGAACAGGGGTATCAGAAACCTTGGGGTATAGTGACATCAGAGATCTCAGGGGTGGGGATCAGAAGTCTTATGCGGAGATTAGAGATAGAGGTTGGGGGATTGGTGGTAATTGGAAGTTTTGGCATGGGATTGGTATGGAGTGTGTTATTCTAATATTTTATACCCTCCCTTCCTCCAGTCCTCTTCTGCCCGTCAAGTGGATGTTAAAATCAAAGCCTTTGTTTCTGCTCTTTAGACCAACAACACTGAGATCAGCAGGAGATCTATAGTCCAGAAAAACAAGAATGCTTGAATCAGTTGAAAGGTCCAAGTGTTAAAAACCTGAATCCTGAATTCCAACCAACCTCCAACCCACCCTCTTCCAGTTTTAACAGAGGGAGTCCAGGGGCAGGCAGCTAACCTGCTCCCTGGAGGCTGTTTGGCAATTTATATGTAATAATGAATTTGCATGCCTCATATTTATCCATCATCTCAAATTAAACTGGTTGGCTCTGTTTCCTAGGACCTGAGCAGTCCAGACAAAAGGAAGGCAAGGACTTTTGGATCCAGGAGCTAAATATCTTTCCACTTCCTGCTGGGGCCAGCTACGTGCCTTTCCACGGTCTGTGATCAGACAATCCGTGACCCTTGCAATCTTCCCCCTACCTCGACCTTGAGCTTTCAACCTCCAACTTCCCCTTCTGAAGCTTCCGGTTCCCTCCTCCTAAGGTTTCTGCACCCCCAAAACCTAGAGGCCTTCAATTCCCCCACCAAGGCTTTCGATTCATCCCACCAGCAACACCCCCCACCCTGACCAACCTCCAATCTCTTCACAAGGCCTCTGTAACCCACCTCCTGAGGTATCTGACATCCCCATTCCCAAGGTCTCTCATGCTCCTGCTTTGAGGCCCAATCTCACCACCTGCGCCCCAACAACCTACTACGATTGGGTCTATTGCCCTCCGATCCTGTGACTTCTCCTCCAGCATTCCCTGAACTGGTAACCAAGCTTGTTAATCAGACTGACATCAAGCCAGGGAACGTTTCAGTGATGTCACTTACGTACTCATGTGAGAAAGCCAAACTTTTGGATTGAATGCATGTTACCATGGACTACAGCGCTGGACAGCATAATTCCCAATGAGCCCTTGGAATCCTGATGTATATGATTTTGTTATTTTGATTCATAATGTCATAGAGTCATTAGGGTATAAAAGAAAGCCATCCTGCCAAGTCCATAACAGCTCTCTGTAGAGCAATCCAATTAGTCCCATTCGCCAACTCCATCTCTGTAGCCCTCTAATTAGTCAATATTTTGTGGAAAATTAGTCTGGAGGTGTAATCTTAAGCAGAAATGTGTGCTGGATGAAAATAGGTGTATTTAATCGCATATTTCTTAAGTGGCCTTGTTATGTAATATATAATATGTATGATTATGTGGCAAATGACACATCTACTTTATGTTTTGAAAGCCAAGTGTCACAAGGAAGGAAGGAGACGCGTGTCACTTTCATGTTTGCTTCAAGCATAAGGACAGAATGACACATTTCACTGGAAATTATGTCACAGTGTCAAACAAAGCAAAGAGCCTTTGCCAAGGCTGTGCCCCTTTACACAATCTGCAGGTGAGCCATTTTTATGTGTTTAACAATGTTGCTATTGTGAAATAAAATGAGTAAGGAGAACATTGACAGGGTTTTGAGATTAGCAGTTGATTCATCCAAATAAAATGGCATTTCTCCAAACCTTAGGCAGGGTATTACAACTATTTAAAAATAAATGTGTTTTCATAGTCAATTCATGATTAACAATTTTGAATGCATTTATTGAAAAGCATCACAGCAATTAATGGAAATTGCATACCTGACAGACAGTTCTTCCTAAAAAAACAAATGAATGAAAACAACGAATATTTAGCAGGGAGAACACAGAAAATTGACACCAACACAAGCCTATTTTTAAATTTGAACAAATGCATTTGGAATTCCAATTTCTGTTTGTAAAGTTATCCTAGGCTTTAAAATGCCAGATTTGCTTGCCATTCTACAAATGAAATGTAAATATTTTAAAGGCCATTAATTCCAGACAAACATTGGCTTCTTCCAGCCAGATGCAGTTTAGGGAGCTTTACTCCAAACTGAAACTTCCTACCTATCAGTGCAGCCAGCTCAAAGGGTTGATATACATGGGGCTGAATTTTCCAGAAGGAGGTAAGAAACAGGAGCCAGATTTGTTTTTGGGCAAGAAACCTGCCTCCAATGAGAAACTGTCCAATTAGAACTGGCGGAAATGGGAATAGGTCAGACGATGTGGGGAACTGATTTGTACTCCCTACAGCAAACATCACTGAGACTGCTGGTTGTCCGAAAGGAGAGATCTGCAGATTGCACCAAAGCCTTCCACTGCTCCAGAGAGAAATTGTGATGTCACTGGCACCAGGTTCATTGATGATGGCCTTGATCTAATGTTGGAACTGCGAGGACAAGAAAGGAGGTCCTCTTGCCAGAGGGTGGCAGGAGGAGGTCACCAGCTGAAACAAGAAACCTGTATCCAGATTGCTGCTCTGTTAGCAGCAGAAGTGAAACAATAAGAACTTGGATCCAATGCCTTATAAGGCAATATATTGACCAGCTCATGTGATACTGTCACATGAGGGGACATGTATGAATAATTTTTAAAAAATTGTTTATTGACTGTTTCACAATGAAATAAATCTCCCTGAGGCAGCTCCATGCCGAATGAGCGAAGGCCCCGACTCATCCTCCTCCCTCCAGCCACACAGGGAGCGCTCAGCGCTTCCGGATGCATGCCCGCTCCCGCTCAGCCCTCGTCGACGAGGAGAAAATTCTCCCCATAAACAACTGCAGGCAGCCATTATTGAACATTACATCTTTCAAAAACACAGAGGAGCAGTGGGGGCAGTATAACAAAATGTTCAGATCTTGCCATGTACTACACTTCCTGTCTGTTTAAAAAAAACCTTATTGATAAACATGTGAAAGGGTACATGTACATAAGTTCCCAGAATATAATGGTGCAGATCTTCCGGTTTCCGGATCATCGGATACTGAATGTACCGCGGAACACGCACTACAGGACTTGTCATAAGTTGCAAAGCATTTTCTCTGTGGAAACTGCCTGGTAAGTTTGAACCTCCGATGGGCAATCCCTGCATCCCAGGACCCTCTGAAAAAGTCTCCAATTCTGAGCTAGAGTCGAAGGCTTTGGACAGTTTCGACTTACCTGAATAATTACTCAGAAAATGTTAGGTTAAAACCTAGTCTAATACCTGAGTAACTATACAACTGAGCCCCAGTCATTCACACTGCCCTCCCCGACTCTCCCTCGACCTCACTCACTACCCGTGACCCGACCTGACTTCTCCCTTGACCCTCCAATTCCCCTGACCCAACTTGGCTAGACCCTGACCTGTTAACCTCTCCTGGCCCGGCCCAATTACCACCCGACCCACCTATCAACTCACCCATCTGCCAACCCTACCATCTTACCCAGCTGTTACACTGCTATCCTACCCACCTGACGCAGTGCCACCTTACCCAACTGTCACCCTACCCACCTGCCACTGCTACCCCACGCACCTCACTGACCTGCCATTTCATGGTACCCTCCTGCCATCTTATCCACCTACTTTCCAACCTGCTACCCGACCACCTCACCCACGTTATCCTGCCACCCCGACATCCAAATCACCTGCCACCTACCTACCATCTTCCACCCTGCCATCCTACTCACCCCACCCCCCCCCCCCCGCCACCCTTCTCCACTTCTTCCCACTCTACCTGTCACTCTACCCTCTTATCCACCCTTCCCTTACACACTTGCCTTCTATCCGTAGCTTTGCAAAGAAGCTTTGGGACATTTAAACTCTTTACTTACCAGAATACAGAAGCTAGCGCCATAAAAGAGGAGCATGGCTTGTCGTCCCCCATGTTCCAGCGCTCTGAAGAAGCACTTCCATTTCAGGTACACTCCACATTTCTGGAGAAGCTGGTGTTGGAAGTCCCGGCCAGAAATGTGGAGCTCCGGCATGGCGCAGATAAGTAGCGGTGGCTGTGGTTGCCACTGCTTTGGAGATTCAGGCCAATAAAATGAAACCAACATCAACAATAGCTGAAAATTTAACAGGTTGAGTTGCAAACTTGTTTTTACTGTCATCAGAACCAAAATATATAGGACTAATATTTTGAGAGTAGTTTACATGTTAAATGTATGTTTCTCCTCAACACCAGTATGCGTTCAGCAAAGATATCTTAATTTGGCAAGAAATAATGAGAAGAACTACCTTTTTTCTCTTTCATCCTACATGGTTTCAATTAACCTATCTGGCTTCCTTTTTTTCTGTCTGGATATCTGCTCTCTCTCAACACTCTCTCGAATGTGTCAAACTCTGACTTTGACTACCAAATCCACTTAACTGACTGAATAAAATAGTTCCGCGCCAACGGCGGGTTCCACATCCGGAAGCCGGAAGTCGGCGGCCTCCGGACTTCTGGGCCCACTATAGCCTCCTGTCCAATAATACGACAAATGTCGCCAATTAGTGCCAGGGGTGGGTTACAGACTGTTATCCTACCCAACATGTGCTGGAGGACTGGATGCTTGGCCTCAGATGCTGCAGGCTGTGACCCAGAACAAGGTCATGGCCAGCTCTCTAGAGGAACCCCCGGCATGGGTCAGTGTCAGTGCTGATTGAAGAGGAGAAACTGTGTACTGTGAAGACTTTCGAGTTTTGCAGCCTATCCAGGTAAGTCTATTTTAATTTGAGCTTCTGTCTGCCAACCATCTCAATTTTAACACGTGGCAAAATTTTAATAAATCAGCAAGTCTCCCGCCTTTAGGCATTGAGGAGTTTTACATTAATGACATATTTCCATGCATAGATGTCTGCGGCATTGGAGTGTGGGGAGGGGTGCTCCAAAAGGGGTAAAGCCGCCCCCCCCCCCCCCCCCCAATTCAATGAGGCCACCTTTGGTGCCCTCATGCGTGCAGTTGAGGATAGACATGATCAGCTAAATCTGAGTGTTGGGAAGAGGAGGAAGCCCCTTGCTGTATGGGGGGAGGTGGTTGACAAGGTTAGCAGTGTTCACATTGCAAGGAGGATCTGGTCCCAATGCCACAAAAAGGCTCAGTGACCTCATGAATTTACCAGGATGAGGACAACATCAGGATGAGCAATATTGGTCCATTGTGATACAGGTCTCACAAGTGAATGCAGTAGGTATTCGAGAGTAACTCGAAAAGTTGCAAGTTTCCACACAGCACAGCTGTCCTAGACCATGGCATTGTGCATTCCAAGCAATGATGTAGTTAAATTGCCGGTAGTTCACAGGATCACCTCATGATGCCAGAGCATTATTTTCATTTGGGCATATACTGATCTGATAATGAGACTGAAACATGACATGTGGTTGTTTGGAATTGTTGATGAGATTTCTGTGTCAAATCTTTAACAAGTTACAAGATCAGAAGCTTCACTTCATCGAGTAAGGTTTCATAGTATCTGTAAAGTTAATTTATGCATGTCAGGCTGTGAAAAAAAATTGTGAGTCATGTCATGGGGTGAAGCATCAAATATACTGATATCCGATTACTCCCTCAATGGTCTCTCTGTGTTACAAGAGAAGTCTCTTCACCACAGTCTACAGCAGGCCATGCAACAACCTTCCTCCTCCTCCTCTGAGGAACCCTCTAGGATGCAGTGTCACGTTGCCTCTCTGCATCCAGCACCACTGCAGAAACGAGCACTTCAGCAGGGTTCAGTATGTTGGACAGGGGTCATGCAGAGCCTGGCAAGGGGATTTTACATTCGCAAGTGCAGCTGCTAGAGTGTGTGATGGAGCAGGCCTCAGTCAGTTGGAGGGGTGTCCGAGGTGACCCAAAGACTGAGTCTGAGTCAGAAAATGAGACTCTCAAGCTACCCATAAGGTGGCAGATGCTGGATGTACAGCAAGAGGTCAGTGAAGATTTAGCAGGTATTCCAGAGGGGTTGTGGGCTCTGGCCCAGAATGTGGATGTGTCCATTCAGGCAATGAGCACTGCACCTAATCTTTGGAATGCTAAGCTTGCTCCATAGACAGACAGGCGGCTATCCTAGACGGGCAAACTGAGCGCATTGCAGACGCAATCGTTAGGATGCACTCCGACATGCACACCATCATTCTGGCTCTGAGCTTAGGAGCACAGACCCAAGGCGACCGGGGAACTGGGAGCTTGGTTGCCCACCCAGCTCCTGGAACCTCACTGGTTGGCAGAGAGGACCAACCGGTCCTCATGGTAGGTGATGAGCAGCAGCTACCTCCATCTGGGAGTTCCTCTCAATGCAAATGATGGGGGAAGTGCCACTTGCATTCATCAGCCATTGACACAATGATCCTGGACTTGCACGCGTCTCAGCAAGAGTTTCCTGGACCCGCTCAAGGCAACAGCTGCACAGAGAACACCTGCAGAATTCATCCAGGGACTTGATGCCATCTCCAACACAGCTACAAGTCAGGGGGAACACTGCACTGGAGCACTCATAAACGTGTTTGTAATTATCCACATTAGTCAGCCATACATGACATGGATGACATTATTCTTTAATAGTGTTGGTATGCCTTGAAAGCTTGTGAATAAACACAAATCTCACCTTCCTCCATGTTCTTATTGGTAGCTGTGTCTGTGTGACTTATGTCTGAAGGTTGAGGGTGGAAATCAAAGATTGGGAGGACTGGAGGAATCATGTAAACGTATGGGTTGATGGAGAAGGACTTCAGTATTCATTGCAACTGGGAAATGTAGGGAAAATATTTCACCAAACCCTTGAAAACCCAAGTCATCTCCTGCACTGAGTCTCACTCAGTTGCAGGTAGCCAAATTGCTGCCTGCATACCCTTGGGGCAGAATAAGGTCATCTGCACCGCCAATGAGGGTTTCTGGGCTCCTCATAAGCATCAGACCTGTCATTGCTATGGCCCTGCCTGAAGACCCACAGCATCCTAAGCTTCCCTGGATCCTTTATTCCTCTCACCCTTCTCCTCCTCCTAATCCTCCTCTCCTCATCACTAGAAGTTTTGTCCCCAAGAGTTTTTACCCCGTCCCCTTGGGTTATGGACAGGAGAATGTTCAATGGACAATCAAAAGAACCCTCTGAATGAGAGCAGAGTCTTTCTAATGAGAAAATCTGCCCATTGAAATGAGCAGTTCCTACACTCAATGGGTTTTGAGCTCCAAAGTCCCGACTCTGCTCTCAGTGCAGTTGAAAAGCCCACCAAGATAAGCTTGCCCTTTAAATTCCCCAGATTCCCCACCTGTCGTAAATCTCACCCTGAACTCTTGATACTCTTTCGAGCACAAACCCGTTTCCATCTGTTTCAGATGAAGTTACATTGTTTCACAGTTTTGCCATTGTGAGATTTGAACTCTCAATCTTGGGGTTACAAATCCAGTACCATAACCACTTGGCTAATTAGGCCAAGCCAAATCTCACCCTGAAGGTGTATTGGGCCTGAACACCCTCAGAATGGCAATCAATGTCAGATTGCCACTCCGATCCCAGATTTTTTTTACCCGAAATCCTGTCTCACCCAACCTTCCAACTCAAGCCAGGCGAAATGCGAATTGTGCAGTTTGACCCTGGGGCCTAATGTGGGGGGGAGGGGTCTGGCACGATCGGGCCTGGCCGCGAGTGGTGAGGGGGCGACAGGCAGTGGGAGAAAGTGTCCCTGTAGGGATGGGGGTAATCCTGTGGGTTGTGGAGAGTTCCTATCAGGATGTGTAGTCCCGTGGGGGTTGGGCAAAACCCATCAGGATATTAGGAGGAGACGCCTGGGACTAACAGGGGCGTGGACATGTCTTGTGGGTGTGCTGGAGGGAGTCCTGTGGGGGTTGGTGTGTGTCTGTGCAATAGTTATCCAGAAGTTAGAAGTGGTTTTAATTCTAACTTTTTCTGGTTAAGTATTGATGTAACCCAGTTGGAACTATCCGAAGTTTGCCGTTTAAATCTAATTTTTCAGATGGTTCCAGTATAGGGAAATTGCCCAGAGAAATTTTCACTTCTAGGCAATCATTGTGCAAACATTACCTGGGAACCTCCAAAGGGGATTCCCCAGTGCATCTTTCGGGTATACACCAATATGACGCTGTGGAGCTTAGAAGTTACAGCTCATTATTGTCTCTGGCCACAATATTCCAGTGAGATAGGTAGTCAGTTGGCTCAACTGAGTTTTAAATTGCCATTTAAATAATGTGAGCAGATTCCTGACTTTTTGCCCTGGCCACATATGGTATTATCGTTAACTGGCGTGATGACATAGTGAGCAGTGCCCGATGTCATCATGGCCCATAAAATGCTCCTGACCACGGAGTGTATTATACAGCCCACTGGTTGGAACTATGACGTTGATTGATTTCCTTAATCAAAGACCCTCTCACACTTTGCTTTATCAATGGATTCTGTGATACTGGCAAACCTTTGGTTTCTTTGTGATTTTCACTTTTTTGACTTTCACTTTTGGCTGCAGGAGAAATTTGGGCAGAAGGTTTCTCCTGCTCTCCCTTTGTTAGATTTCCTCTTTTACGCAAATGATCTATGTGACATGGATAGAGTTTTTTCTAATCTTCAGTAGATATGTGAAAGTACCTTGTCTCTTTTCAATAACTCCAATCACATGCTTCTCAATGTCACCTTGGTGGCTTTTCACGAGGACTTTCTGACGAGGACTGGGAAAAATTTTTATCTTGGCAGGTGGGCGTGCACCCGGCCTGCTCGAGTGTAAAATGACGCAATATTTCAGTTGGTGGGCACGCATGGGAATCAGCAGTGCATCCGCCGACAACTAAAAGGCCCGTTAAGGCCATTAAAGTCTCAATTGACTGACATTCTTCGCTGTCCATCCAACCTTATGGGTGGCGGGCAGGCAAAAAGGCCAAGCGGCTTTTGCACTTTTTTAGGACACCTCATCCACAGGCGGGATTTAATTAATTTAATTAATATCCTGCCCCTGGTCATGTGACAGAGTCAAATGAGGGGGCATGTTTTATTACATTTATCATTTCCTTATTTTTTTTTTAAAAACTCTTCATCTCTGAGGCAAGCCTGTACTTGAGAGAGATTCTCAAGCGCACGCTTGCGCGCATGTGTGAAGTTCACTTTCTCACTAACCGGCCCCCCTCTCACCTGCATAGGCAGCGCTAAGTGCTGCCGCTCATGTTTCACATTGGGCAGGACTTAAATTGGCCCACCAGCGTGAGATCGCGGTCCAGCCCCAATCGCGGGCAGCAGTTGGCTTCTTGACCACCCCCACCGAGTCCACCTGACAAGGGCTGAATTCTGCCCTCCAAGTTTCATGCCTGGTGTATCATGACTCATGTTCATTTTGTCTCGTTTTTCTTTTACTTTGCTATTGATGGCAAGCTAAACCTTATCCTTGGACTATGTTTAAGCATAACCTCAAAAGGTGAGCAAGCTGTTGCAGACTGTGGGCTATTCTATAAGAGAACAGAAAATTGCCTAGCCTGTGTCAAAGAAAAACATTGAATTATTGCCTCGCTTGTCACCAATCAAATATTCTGCAAATATCTCTTCACAATCTGTATACCTATTTCTGCAGCACAATTCAATGCTGGGTGAGATTGTGGTATTAGAATGTGTTTGACTCCATTCTTACTCAGAAACATTTCAAACTCTTCTGATGTAAATTGTGGACCATTATCTGACAACACCACCCCTGACAACCCATAACTTTGCAAACCAACTTCTTAAAACCTTAACAAAAACAGAATTACCTGGAAAAACTCAGCAGGTCTGGCAGCATCGGCGGAGAAGAAAAGAGTTGACGTTTCGAGTCTTCATGACCCTTCGACAGAACTTGATTTCGAGTCCAGGAAAGAGTTGAAATATAAGCTGGTTTAAGGTGTGTGGGGGGGGGGGGGGGGGGGGGGCGGAGAGAGAGAGAGAGAGACAGAGGTGCTTGTGTAGACAAACAAGCAGTGATAGAAGCAGATCATCAAAAGATGTCAGTGACAATGGGACAAAAGAACACATAGGTGTTAAAGTTAAAGTTGGTGATATTATCTAAACGAATGTGCTAATTAAGAATGGATGGTAGGGCACTCAAGGTACAGCTCTAGTGGGGGTGGGGGGAGCATAAAAGATTTTAAAATATTTAAAAATAATGGAAACCTAGGTGGGAAAAGAAAAATCTATAAAATTTATAGGGAAAAAAAAAGGGGAAAAAAAAGGGGGAAACAGAAAGGGGGTGGGGATAGGGGAGGGAGCTCACGACCTAAAGTTATTGAATTCAATATTCAGACCGG
Organism: Isurus oxyrinchus; assembly: GCA_026770705.1. Lineage (NCBI taxonomy): Eukaryota > Metazoa > Chordata > Chondrichthyes > Lamniformes > Lamnidae > Isurus > Isurus oxyrinchus. The sequence goes on along the minus strand of JANJGN010000004.1, from coordinate 81,242,023 downwards.
AAGGCTGTAAGGTGCCTAGTCGGAAGATGACTAGGCACCTTACAGCCTTCCGGTCTGAATATTGAATTCAATAACTTTAGGTCGTGAGCTCCCTCCCCTATCCCCACCCCCTTTCTGTTTCCCCCTTTTTTTCCCCTTTTTTTTCCCTATAAATTTTATAGATTTTTCTTTTCCCACCTAGGTTTCCATTATTTTTAAATATTTTAAAATCTTTTATGCTCCCCCCCACCCCCACTAGAGCTGTACCTTGAGTGCCCTACCATCCATTCTTAATTAGCACATTCGTTTAGATAATATCACCAACTTTAACTTTAACACCTATGTGTTCTTTTGTCCCATTGTCACTGACATCTTTTGATGATCTGCTTCTATCACTGCTTGTTTGTCTACACAAGCACCTCTGTCTCTCTCTCTCTCTCTCCGCCCCCCCCCCCCCCCCCCCCCCCCCCACACACACCTTAAACCAGCTTATATTTCAACTCTTTCCTGGACTCGAAATCAAGTTCTGTCGAAGGGTCATGAAGACTCGAAACGTCAACTCTTTTCTTCTCCGCCGATGCTGCCAGACCTGCTGAGTTTTTCCAGGTAATTCTGTTTTTGTTTTGGATTTCCAGCATCCGCAGTTTTGTTTTGTCTTTATTCTTAAAACCTTAATAGTTTAGGCATGAAATTTATTACATTTCCATGAGATGATATTATCGTGATTTATTGTAAATCTAGGTTAATAGTGGGGTTTGGTTAGTCTATCAGTGAGGATGTGTGTGTGGAGGTTTTATCTGAATTGCAGGCAGCTAGTCTGGAGCTTTTGAGTTACCAAAAGAGAAACTAGGTTTGAAGTACTAAATACCTAAACATGGCTGAAGTTTTAAAATGTGAGATGTGAGGAACATTTGCGTTTTAGATAAACCAGAGTCGTTTGAATTTCAAAGAGCTGGTAAGGTGTTACACCGAGCCAACAGAGGCTAGGCCAGTGTATTTATTTTTCCCAAAGATTACTGATAACATGAAAGGTATATATTATGAAAAAAATTAAGTTGCAAAGACATTTTGGAACAATGGAGTTTACATTAAAAAGGGAGAAACAGGTATAAAGGAGATGAGGTTATGTATAAGGTCAAAGGCATTCTAAGATCTAACACGTGTGAAAAGCATCAAGCTGCTGTCTACAGGAAGTGAAGCTAAGAAAACTCACTGTGAATTTCACTATCCAGTGTATTCAATGCTTTTCCTGGGTCTGTTGAAATCTATTTGGTTTTACAGTTGCCTTAACGGAGGTGTAGCTGGGAGCTAGATTAATTAGGAGATTTAGGAGGTTTTATAGTAGTAATTTGTAGACATATGAATGTGCTTAAAATCTTTTCTTTTATAAATAGATGTTTAATTTAATTTTGTAAAAAATCCTCTAGATTCAGTGGACTTACTACTACTGAATTCTAGGCACGCATCTCAAAATAAAAAAGCGAATTGCAAAACAGTTGTGGCAGTTGTTTCAAGTTTCCCTCTGGGATTGAGCAGCTCAGCATTTACCATCTGCTGTGCCATAACAAGGCACTCATACCATTGGGCATATTTCAACATTTATCCACTTGCTATAATTATCAACCAAAATAAGGTGCTCTTTCCCTTGCTTCAAAGAAATCAACAGGTACTCGTGCTCAAAATGCTTTTGTGTTTGACCAGGGATTGGATCATTTCCCACTCTGACACACACTTCATAACTTTTCACCAGCTCTCCAAGATTTCTGTCTACTTTTGGGTACCAAAAATAGCTTCTTGCTATTGCTTTCATATGGATTATCCCTGTGGCCCTTAATGAAGTTCCTCTAACAATCTCTCTCTAAACCCTGGTGGAATAATGATCCTTAAACCACATAGGAGGCAGCCTCAGTTCATTTCTACATGTGAAAAACTTCTTTAATTTATCATTACCACATTCTTTAGGCCAGTCCTTCATGATGTAATTGAGCAGTTTACTAAGCACCACATTGTCGTACGTTTCTCCACTAATTTCCCTGGCAGACATTGGTATATCATTTGTGAATGTTAAGTAATTCATAAGTAACTCAGTGGCTAAAAATGAAGCAGTCTTCACAGATTTGCTGACTTATGATATTTAATATCATACTGATGGGCCAACAAAATCAATGCCCACACCTGAAGTTGCATTGCTGTTAGGGATGGTTCTCCCTTTTTTGAACCAAATATGGTTGTAAGGGCTTGGTGGTCAGTTAACAAAGTGAACTATACTGTACAAGTATTTGTGGAACATAGTAACATCATATCTGATTGCTAATACTCTTTCTCAACTTAAGAGTAATTTTGCTCTGACTTTATTAATGTGAAGCATATGCTACGGGCTTCTCCACACCATTTTCCATCATGTTTGATAACACCACGCTAACCCCTATGGCGAGGCATTGCATGCTACCAGCAACTTTTTTCTTGGGGTCATAATGGGTCAAATCATCATCACAAGTTCACTTCTTCAGATGATTTCTGACACTCTGCAGACCACGCCACATTAGTTCCATCTTTGAGCAGCTGATACAGGGGGCAAACATGCACTTAAATCGGGATGTATTTAGAATAATACATAGTCCTATGACTGTTTTAAGTTCTTCTTTGGACCCATGTATGTTACACTTGACACCATGAAGCAAAACTTGTGCTGTTAAACTTTGATGCCATACTCTTGGAAGTCGATCTATGACTTTGTTTAACCTTACAATGTGCTCTTTCTTTCTCTTACTGATAATTAGAATGTCATTTAAGGAGCAGCACACTCACTTCATCTCACCTGATCCGTGATACTCTTGAACACTTTGGAGCAGTAGACACACTCTGCTGATAACAATTCATGATGGTGAGTGGAGGAAATGATGGGGGAATCATTGAGGAGCCTCAAGGACTCTGGAAGAAGAAGACTAAGCACTATCAAATTGTACAGGTGGTAACGATCTTGTTAATTATTCAAATGGTAATGTTTTGTACTGTTACAACTGTTTGTGTGTATGAATGATAAGCAGTTCTTTGCTCTTGTCAGTTAATTTGAATTGAAAATGTGCATTTGACAAAATCTATCTTACTGACCACCTTTCTATTGGCTAAATTAGAAAACACTCTTCACTGGGTAAGCTGTGGGTAATGACCATTTGTGATCACCTTATTTACCATTTGCGTATAAACTCCAGAAATCCGAAAGCCTGCTTTTTAAACCACCAGAATTGGTGCAGCCCATAGACTGACCTTTACCACCATAATTGCCCCTGTTCTTTCAAATCTATTTAACTCTATACTTCCAACTTGCATTTGACACTGGCCTAAACTTGCAAAATGTCAATTGTACATTGTCCTTTATCTTGACTATGGCCTTATGATGCCTAATTTTATCATTTGGTCCTCCTTGCTTGAAGATCACTTTGTGTTCTCTTAGCACGTTCTCAATGTTAGACATATTCTACCGATCCCCACTGTAAATAACTTGGCCCAGTTTAATCATCTCTTCTTAGCTAATTTCTCCCAACAGGGTGACTTTGTTCCCTCCTACTACTCCTATCAATGGTAAGCAATAAGATGCATCATCGTGTTCCACCTTAATATTTACCTAACACTGGAATACAGTTCGTAATTGGAAGGACTAGTCAGTTTCACACCTGTTTTGCATAAGGGACTGTGACTTAAGGATTTCTTGTACTCTTCTTCCCAGATAACAGCCACTGCTGAAGCTGTATTAACAATGAAAGTAAGTTGTGAATCTCATTTCGACCATGGGCACTGGAATTATATCTTCAGTCCTATTACTGTTTCATAGACTTAGATGTTTACAGCACAGAAAGATGCCATTCAGCTGATCCTGTCCGTACCAGTCAACAAAGATCTAACTACACTCATCCTATTTTCCAGCGCTTGGCCCATAGTCCTGGAGGTTGTGGCAACAGAAGTGAATATCTAAATACTTCTTAAATGTTACGAGGGTTTCTAATTCAACCATTCTTTTGGGCAGTGAGTTGCAGAGTCCCACCACCCTCTGGGTGAAAAAAATTTATTCTCAACTCCCCTCTGAGACTATTACCTCTTACCTTAAATCTATGCCCCCTGGTTATTGACCCCTCTACGAATGGAAAAAGTGCCTTCCTATCCACCCTAACTATGACCCTCATAATCTTATACACCTCTATCTGGTCCCCTCTCAACCTTCACTGCTCCAAGGAAAACAACCCCAGCCTATCCAATCTTTCCTCACAGCTCAGACCCTCCAGCCCAGGCAGCATCCTGGTAAATCTCCTCTGCACCCTCTCCGGTGCAATCACATCCTTCCTAAAATGTGGTGACCAGAACTGCATACAGTACTCCAGTTGTGGCCTAACCAGCATTTTATATAGTATCGGCATAACCTCCCTGCTCTTAAATGCTATGCCTCGGCTAATAAAGGCTAGTATCCCATGTGCCTTCTTAGCCATCTTTTCTACCTGAACTGCTACCTTCAGGGATCTGTGAATTTGCACACCAAGGCCCCTCTGATCTTCAGTACTTTCCAGGGTTCTATCATTCATGTGTAATCCCTTGCCCTGTTATCCCTCCTTAAGTGCATTACCTCACAATTTTCTGGCTTGAATTCCATTTGCCACTGCTCTGCCACCTGACCAGTCCCTTGATATCCTCCTGCAGTTTATGATTATCCTCCTCACTATTTACCACCCTACCAATTTTTATGTAATCCGCGAATGTCTTGATCATACCCCCTACGTTTAAGTCCACATCATTTATGTGCACTACAAGCAGCAAGGGCCCCAGTACCGAGCCCTGTGGAACCCCACTGGGAACAGACGTCCAGTCACAGAAACACCCCTCCATCATCACCCTCTGCTTTTTGCCACAGCCAATTTTGAATCCAATATGCCACTTTGCCTTGGATCCTATGGGCTCTTATTTTCTTGACCAGTCTGCCATGACGAACCTTATCAAAAGCTTTGTTAAAGTCCATGTAGACCACATCAAATGCATTACCCTCATCAACACTCCTGGTTACCTCCTCAAAATATTCTGATCAAATTTGTCAAACATAACCTTCCTTTAATAAATCCATGCTGACTATCCCTGATTAATCCATGTCTCTCCAAGTCCAAGTCTCTTAACTTTCCTAATTTCTTTTTTAAGATCCCCCCCCGACTCATTTTATACTCCTCTAAGGACTCTGCCAAATTGAGTCCTCAGTGTCTGCCATAAGCTTCTCTTTTTTTCTTAATCCTAAACTTTTACGTCCCTTGACATCCAGGGTTCTCTGAACAAGGGTCTTTGTGGGAGCATATTTGCTCTGTATTCTTGCTATTTCCTCCTTGAATGCCTCCCACTGCTCTAACACCGTTTCATCTGAAAGTTGCTGCTCCCAGTCTACTTGGGCCAAATCGTATCTCATCTTAGTAAAATTAGCCTTTCCCCAGTTTAGAACTTTTATTGCCAGCCCAACCTTATCCTCTTCCATAACTATCCTAAATCTAACTGAGTATGGTCACTATCTCCAAAATGTTCCCCTACTGATATGCCTGCCTGGGATCATTTCTCAGTGTGAGGTCCAGAATTGCCCTTGTTGGGCTCTCAGTGCATTGGCTAAAAAAGTTCTTCTGGGTGCAACTTAAGAATTTTGCTCTCTTGCACAGTAAAGCTATCCCAGTTGATATTTGGGTAGTTAAATTCCTCACTATTACTGCCTTATTATTCTTACACTTCTCTGAAATGTGATTACATATTTGATCCTCTATCTCTCCCTGACTGTTTGGGGGCCTATAGTAAACACCCAACAGCTTGTTTGCCCCTTTTGTGTTTTTTACTTCTACCCATATGGCATTATTTGATGATTCTTCCAAGGTATCATCCCTCCTCACTGATTGATTCCTGGAACAATATTGCGACCCTTCCTCCTCTTTTATCCTCACCTCTATGTCATCTGAATACCCTATAACAAGGAATGTTGAGCTGCCAGTCTTGCCCTACTTTTAGCCAGGTCTCAGTCATAGCTATGATATCATACTCCCACATGCCTATCTGTGCCCTCAGTTCATCTTGTCTTATTCCTCAGGCTTCTTGCAATAAAATATATTCCATTTAGTCTTGCAAAACTCACTTCTTTCTTATCTAGCCTATGTTTCCTCTGCCTTCCAGACTCACTTATTAGCATTTAACATCTAATTCCATCTTAGCTTCTCTCCCCCCTGAATAACTTTTCAGGATCACATTCCCCTGTCAATTTAGTTTAAATCCACCACAAGTGCATTAGCAAACCTCCCCACGAGGATGTTGGTCCTGTTCCTGTTCAGATGTTACCCGCCCAATTTGTACAGGTCCCACCTCCCCCAGAAATGGTCCCAATGCCCCAGGAATCTAAAGTCATCCCTCCTGCACCATCTCTCCAGGCACACGTTCATTTGCTTCATCCTTCTGTTCCTATACTCACTACTGGGTGGCACTGGGAGTAATCCGGAGATTACGACCTTTGAAGCCCTGCTTTTCAATTTCTTACTTGCAGCACCTCATTTCTCTTTCTTTCTATGTCATTGGTCCCAACATGGACCACGACCTCTGGCTGATCCCCCCCACCTCCCTCTTCAGAATGCCCTGCAGCTGTTCCGTAACATCCTTCACCCAGGTAACCAGGAGGCAACATACTATCCTGGAGTCACATCTGTGGTCGCAGAAGCGCCTGTCTACTTCCCTCAGTAATGAGTGCCCTACCACTATTTCCCTTCCACACTTCTTCCTCCTGCAGTGAACAGCTGGATCACCCACAGTGCCACGGCCTTGGCTCTGGTTGGCCTCCATAAAGGAACAGTCACTCTCACCGTTTTCCATGGCCGAAAAATGGTTTGCGAGCGAGATGCACTCGGGGGTTCCCTCACTACTTGATTGGTCACCTTGAGTATAGATTAGATGCCAGATCATTTAGATAGACTAGATCCTCTAGGTGCTGCCCTGGGACCCTGTCCCAGGGTCCACCTCTCACACTCTTCTCACACCTCTCCCTCTTTCCGTGCTTTTATCCCCCACTGTTCTCCTGGACTCCTGGAGTGAGCTGCCACTCTCTCTCTCTGCACTTTTATTGCCCACTGTTCTCGCAGGCTCCCGGAGTGAGCTCCCACTGTCTCTCTCTCTGTGCTTTTATCCCCCGCTGTTCTCGCTGACTCTCAGAGTGCCATCTTCCATGTGCTGTTTTTCTTGCTCTCTGAGTGAATCTCTTGACCTTCCTGCACGATAACCTCAACTTCTATTACCATATCTATCATACGTGCATTTGAGGAGTTCCAGATTCCTGAACAACATTGACTTGGCATATGGCTGTAACTTGGAGCTTTACTAGGTCCTGCAGCATTACCGTTTCCTCTACTCTTGCATGCCATACAGACAAGACTGAATTTCCTACAGCATAGCACTTTGACTGGAAATGGGGTTGTTTAAATGGCTGGTGGCTACCATGGCAACAATAGCATCCAAATTCCTGACTCTGTTACAATCCCAGCTGAGGTTTCCACTGGACAAGCCTGATCCCAGGGTGGAACCCAGCTTGCTAGATCCTAACTTTTATTTGTTTGTTTAGATACGTGGAGAGTGACTACTGAACAGAGTCACCAGAGTCAGCTAATGAACGTTTAACAAAAGAATAAAACATTTATTAAACAAGAAACGATGAATACCCTTTCAGCCGTAACTATACATTTACTGATATATACGAGTTTTAAGGATAGCACAAGTTACTAAAGCTATTTTTTTCTCTAATGTTCCTAGTCTATGTAAATCTGTGGCACCCTGTGGTCAGGCACACTGCAGTCTGAAACCAAGTGACAGATGCCACCGAAACCAGATACTATGGATCTCTCATCAACTCCGCCCCTCCCCACCCCCGAGCCACTTGTCACACTGTGAGCCAACCCAGTTTCACCACCTTTCACATGAGGGTTTCCAATTGCCATTCTGTAAGAACTCGCTTTGGAATTGGTATATGACACAGCAGTTGGTAGAGGTTGAGTTGTTTAAATCCCAGAGGGAAATTTGAACAACCGTCATAACCTATATTCTCAATTGGCATGTTTGAAATGCAGTACTGAATTCAGGAATAAAACCACCAAGCCTCAAGACATTTTTATATAAAACTCAATTAAACATTTATTAATTCAGAAACTAATTAAACACATAAACATGTCAACAAATCACTACCATAATAACTTTTAAACAAATTCCCAAATTAATCACTCTCAGGTAAATCTTCATCAAGGCAACAATAACCCATAGACCTTAAACAAACATCAGGCAAAGCATATTTGACCTTACAAATTCAAAATGCCATCCCTTGCAATTTGGTTTCTTTTCAGACCCAGTTGTGGGCTTACAGGCTGGTTAGATCTTAAATGCCCCTGACTCTCTCTCTCTCTCTCTCTCTCTCACACACACACACACACACACACACACACACACACAAACACAAACTCCTTTCTGTTTATATCTAGCTTCCCCTTTGACTGAAAATTTTCCATTGTCTTACTAGGTTTTTAAATTTTACTTCTTCTTACAATAATCCTTTCATTCCACCAATTTTATTTGCAATACAGGGCATTGCTTGGTGTCTCCCAGTTAGGTTCAATATTTTATCCGTCTTTTGAATGGTTTATCCAACAAATGCAAATTTCACTTTACCTTTTACTCCTTACATTTATCTAATTAACATCTCAAACTCCTAAAAATCAATGGACCCAGTCTAGCTGGCTTTAATCCACATGCAGATACACACATAGACACATACCCTACTACTAAAATTTCCAATTTTAAAATAATTTCTAATAACATTATAGACATTAATCTCTTCATGACAGGAATCACTTCCCAAATCAACGCTTGCTCACTGATGGCTTCTGCAAGGGTTCACCTCCAGAGTTTCAGGCTCTCCTCCGATGTCCCTCTCCTGAGTCACCACATGCATTCAAGCTGTTTTCCATGCTTTCTCTCACCAACTCAGCCTTCAACAGTACCACTGCTTCACATGCCCATTGCAAAGAGTTACAGACCTTCAGCCATCTCTTTGGACCTTATTGCCTCTTGCATTCTGCAGGTTGAAGCTTTAAACTTGAAGCTTGGAGCCTTTCACTTCCTGTCACTCTTAACTTCATTTAACTGGATTTTTTCCAGGTTTCTGTCCTTCCTTTGACTAGCAGGTCTGCTTGGGGCTTCCTCCTGTTCCACTACTCTGGATTTTGGGGTCTTCAGCAAAGGGGACAGATAACCAGTCCCAAGCTACAGGTTCTCCTGGCAACTACTTTCAAAACGAACTGAACTCAAGCAGTTTCTAAAATCAAACTAATGTTTCTCTTCAACAAAAACAGAATTATCTGGAAAAACTCAGCAGATCTGGCAGCATCGGCGGAGAAGAAAAGGGTTGACGTTTTGAGTCCTCATGACCCTTCAGCACAACTGATTTTTCTTTACAATGAGAGGGGTGAAATATAAGCTGGTTTAAGGTGGGGGGGGGGGTGGGTGGAGAGAAGTGGATGGGAGAGTGTTGTTGTAGGGACAAGCAAGCAGTGATAGGAATAGATCATCAAAAGATGTCACAGACAAAGGAACAGAAGAACACAGGTGTTGAAGTTGATGATATTATCTAAACGAATGTGCTAATTAAGAATGGATGGTAGGGCACTCAAGGTATAGCTCTAGTGGGGGTGGGGGGGCATAAAAGATATAAAAATAATGGAAATTGGTGGGAAAAGAAAAATCTACATAAATTATTGGAAAAAAAAAACAAAAGAAAGGGGGAAGAAACAGAAAGTGTGTGGGGATGGAGGAGGGAGCTCAAGACCTAAAGTTGTTGAATTCAATATTCAGTCCGGAATGCTGTAAAGTGCCTAGTCGGAAGATGAGGTACTGTTCCTCCAGTTTGCGTTGGGCTTCACTGGAACAATGCAGTAGGCCAAGGGCAGACATGTGGGCAAGAGAGCAGGGTGGAGTGTTAAAATGGCAAGCGACAGGGAGGTTTGGGTCTTTCTTGCGGACAGACCACAGGTGTTCTGCAAAGCGGTCGCCCAGTTTACGTTTGGTCTCTCCAATGTAGAGGAGACCGCATTGGGAGCAACGAATACAGTAGACTAAGTTGGGGGAAATGCAAGTGAAATGCTGTTTCACTTGAAAGGAGTGTTTGGGCCCTTGGACGGTGAGGAGAGAGAAAGTGAAGGGGCAGGTGTTGCATCTTTTGCGTGGACATGGGGAGGTGCCATAAGTGGGGGTTGAGGAGTAGGGGTTGATGGAGGAGTGGACCAGGGTGTCCCGGAGGGAATGATCCCTACAGAATGCCGACAGCGGGGGTGAAGGGAAGATGTGTTTGGTGGTGGCATCATGCTGGAGTTGGCGGAAATGGCGGAGGTTGATCCTTTGAATGCGGAGGCTGCTGGGGTGATAAGTGAGGACAAGGGGGACCCTATCATCTTTCTGGGACGGAGGAGAAGGTGTGAGGGCGGATGCGTGGGAGATGGGCCGGACACGGTTGAGGGCCCTGTCAACAACCATGGGTGGAAAACCTCGGTTAAGGAAGAAGGAGGACATGTCAGAGGAACTGTTTTTGAAGGTAGCATCATCGGAAAAGATGCGATGAGGCGAAGGAACTGAGAGAATGAGAGGGAGTCCTTACAGGAAGCGGGGTGTGAGGAGCTGTAGTGGAGCTAGATGTGGGAGTTGGTAGGCTTGTAATGGATATTGGTGGACAGTCTATCACCAGAGATTGAGACAGAGAGGTCAAGGAAGGGAAGGGAAGAGTCCGAGATGGACCACGTGAAAATGATGGAGGGGTGGAGATTGGAAGCAAAATTAATAAATTTTTCCAAGTCCTGACAAGGGCATGAAGCAGCACTGAAGTAATCATTGATGTACCGGAGAAAGAGTTGTGGAAGGGGCCCGGAGTAGGATGGAACAAGGAATGTTCTACATACCCCATAAAGAGACAAGCATAGCTGGGGCCCATGCGGGTACCCATAGCCACACCTTTTATTTGGAGGAAGTGAGAGGAGTTGAAGGAGAAATTGTTCAGCGTGAGAACAAGTTCAGCCAGATGGAGGAGAGTAGTGGTGGATGGGGATTGTTGGGGCCTCTGTTCGAGGAAGAAGCTAAGGGCCCTCAGACCATCCTGGTTGGGGATGGAGGTGCAGAGGGATTGGATGTCCATGGTGAAGAGGAAGCAGTTGGGGCCAGGGAACTGGAAATTGTTGATGTGACGTAAGGTGTCAGAGGAATCACGGATGTAGGTGGGAAGGGACTGGACAAGGGGAGAGAGAAGGGAGTCAAGATAACGAGAAATGAGTTTCGTGGGGCAGGAGCAAGCGGACACGATCGGTCTACCGGGACAGTTCTGTTTGTGGATTTTGGGTAGGAGGTAGAAGCGGGCCATCCGAGGTTGGGGGACTATCAGGTTGGAAGCTGTGGGCGGAAGATCCCCAGAGGAGATGAGGTCAGTGACAGTCCTGGAAACAATGGCTTGATGTTCAGTGGTGGGGTCATGGTCCAGCGAGAGGTAGGAGGAAGTGACTGCGAGTTGACGCAGTACATCCGGGACATTGATGATTACTTCGGTGCTGCTTCATGCTCTCATCGGGACTTGGACAAATTTTTTAATTTTAATCTCCATCCCTCCATCATTTTCACGTGGTCCATCTCTCACACTTTCCTTGACCTCTCTGTCTCAATCTCTGGTGATAGACTGTCCACCAATATCCATTACAAGCCTACCGACTCCCACAGCTACCTCGACTACAGCTCCTCACACCCCGCTTCCTGTAATGACTTCATCCTGTTCTCTCAGTTCCTTCAACTCCGTTGCATCTGTTCTGATGATGCTACCTTCAAAAACAGTTCCTCTGACATGTCCTTCTTACTTAACCGAGGTTTTCCACCCACGGTTGTTGACAGGGCCCTCGACCGTGTCCGGCCCATCTCCCACGCCACCAGCCTTCTCCTCCCTCCCAGAAAGATGATAGGGTCCCCCTTGTCCTCACTTATCACCCCACCAGCCTCCGCATTCAAAGGATCATCCTCCGCCATTTCCGCCAACTCCAGCATGATGCCACCACCAAACACATCTTCCCTTCACCCCCCCCGTTGGCATTCCGTAGGAATCGTTCCCTCCGGGACACCCTGGTCCATTCCTCCATTACCCCTACTCCTCAACCCCCACCTATGGCACCTCCCCATCCCCACGCAAAAGATGTAACACCTGCCCCTTCACTTCCTCTCTCCTCACCGTCCAAGGGCTCAAACATTCCTTTCAAGTGAAGCAGCATTTCACTTGCATTTCCCCCAACTTAGTCTACTGTATTCGTTGCTCCCAATGCGGTCTCCTCTACATTGGAGAGACCAAACGTAAATTGGGCGACCGCTTTGCAGAACATCTGCGGTCTGTCCGCAAGAATGACCCAAACCTCCCTGTCGCTTGCCATTTCAACACTCCACCCTGCTCTCTTGCCCACATGTCTGTCCTTGGCCTGCTGCATTGTTCCAGTGAAGCCCAACGCAAACTGGAGGAACAGCACCTCATCTTCCGACTAGGCACTTTACAGCCTTCCGGACTGAATATTGAATTCAACAACTTTAGGTCTTGAGCTCCCTCCTCCATCCCCACCCCCTTTCTGTTTCGTCCCCCTTCCTTTTGTTTTTTTTTCTAATAATTTATATAGATTTTTCTTTTAACACCTGTTTCCATTATTTTTAAATCTTTTATGCCCCCCCCACCCCACTAGAGATATACTTGAGTGTCCTACCATCCATTCTTAATTAGCACATTCGTTTAGATAATATCACCGACTTCAACACCTCTGTGTTCTTTTGTTCCTTTGTCTGTGACATCTTTTGATGATCTGCTCCTATCACTGCTTGCTTGTCCCTACAACAACACTCCCCCCACCTTAAACCAGCTTATATTTCACCCCTCTCATTGTAAAGAAAAATCAGTTCTGTTGGAGGATCATGAGGACTCGAAACGTCAACTCTTCTTCTCCGCCAATGCTGCCTGACCTGCTGAGTTTTTCCAGGTAATTCTGTTTTTGTTTTGGATTTCCAGCATCCACAATTTTTTGTTTTTATTCTTGTTTTTATCTAATGTTTCTCTTTTGTGTGTGTGTCTGTGGGAAGCATCTGCCTCTCTGGACCCCTGTTGCTAGACAACAGCACTGTTTTTTTCTACTCGTTTGCTCAACTTGGCTTATAATCCTAAACTCTCATTAGAAATGCAGGCATGTTTTAAAGTGAAACTAAAACTTAATTTGATCTTTCTTAACGCAGATACAAAAATACAAATCAAACTTAAACTTTAAAGCTAAAACTCATGCCTAACACCAAGATACCAATATAACTTACTTAAACTATCTCTAGTTCCTTACAACTCTGAAATTGAACTTGGCTGCTGTCTCACTGAAATCTAGTGGACCTCCCCTGCCAGCTCAGGAAAAGAGCTCCCTTGTAATTTGCACCTCTTTTCGCAACATCCATATGGTGTGGCCTCTTCACAGGCCCCCTTCCACATCAACTTTTTACCTTTGTTCAAAATGTTGGCCTAGATTTAGTTGTTGTTTTGGCCACCTACAAATGTGTCTCTAAGTTGGTTTCAAAATTTGCAACACATCAACAGTGACGGGTGTTTCTTTAATTCGAGAATGTAATCTGCAACAATCTCACTTGGCAACTGACTCCTTTCACGGAATGCAACTCTCAGTCCAATCTCGTTCTTAGTCATACCAGAATACGAGTCTAGTCACTAATTTCAGAAGAGTCAATAGTACTAGAGTCTCACAGGCAGCATTGGTTAGAAACCACCTCAAAAGCATCATGATGATGAAAACATTTATTTTATCCTTACCTATTTTATTTGTTTTCAGCCAAATGTACTCTGTTCATTCACCAATTCTCTTTGTTAGGATTGAATTCCCCCATTGTCCCTAAATATGCACTCAGTGCCATTTCATCAATTACATACCATACTGTCTCACCTGAATATGGTGTGCATGCGGGGTAATCTTTCAATTTGTTCAAGCTTTTTCAAAATCAACTTCAAGAGTTCCAAAAATGTGTCACAATGTTCTTCCGTTCATAATTTCACAAACGAAATGTAAAAAAATTCCAACCCACCCTTGTCGCCATCATCACACGTTACAAGCCCACTAAATGCCAATGCAGATTCCCTCAACACAGTACACATGTAGAGTAGCACAGGGTGATGGTCACTGCACTAGTGTGTAGGAGGAAGTGCCACAGGCAGAAAAAGCTGTGGTCAATTCCCCTTGGAAGAGGGAGGCCATACACAACCCTGTTCAATTGCGTTGCACAGCCTCAGAAATCACATGAAAGAAGGGTGTACCTTAAACAGCACCTAGAGATGTTCTCTTGCATGCAGGTGTTCCCTGAAGCTTCTGCCTGGCGTATTGTGCACAGAATGGAGGAGTACATCCAGCTCACGTGCACCACAATGGCTCAGGACAATGAGGATAAAGCGAGTGAATGGGATTGATCATCTAATCAGTTAGAGCTATCATGGACTTGATGCGCTTAATTCTTTCTGTGACATAATGATTTTATGGGCTGGATTTCTGAATGTAGAAGTGTGCAACATCCCAATGCTCTTTTCCCGACCCATTAAAGCCTGCTTCGTGGGACTGCCAGACAAACATGACAAATTGGGAGCAGTGAATGCAATAGACTAAATTGAGGGAAGTGCAAGTGAAGCGCTGCTTCACTTGAAAGGCGTATTTTGGCCCTTGGACGGTGAGGAGGGTGAAGTAAAGGGGCAGGTGTTGCACCTTCTGCGGTTGCATGCGAATGTGCTGTGGGGTTGAGGTGAAGGGGGTGATGTAGAAGTGGACCAGGATGTCCCGGAGGGAATGATTCTTATGGAATGCCGTCAGGGAGGGTGAAGGGAAGATTTTTATTGTTTAGGCTGTTGCTGTTCAGTTGGCTGAGACATCAGTTAAGCAGGCAAACTTTTAAATTGCCTTGTCACATTGAGGTCACGAGCTGAGGAGGTGACTGAACTCAACTTTGAAAATTCTTTACCACCGATCTCCCATTGTTTATCAGTGCAGAATGAAAGGAATAGATCCACCAGGATATTTCCCCCACCTGTTCACTTGCAGCCAGTTCCACACTGAAAGTGTCCAGGCACTACATAGGATTACAGAAGCCTGATGGCCTCACGGTTTGGATTATGACTCACGGCAGTGAATAACCAGCAGCTACCAACATCTGGTGTCTCCACTCAAAGTGTTCCTGAACCTGGCAGCCTCTCATCTTCCTCTCTGTCAGTGACAGCAATGCCCCAGTAACAGAAGGAGACACCTGCCATTGTGTAGGACTCCGTCACCATGCCGGAGCCCTCAAGGCCTTAAGTGACCCCTGCCATGTCTCAGATGGGAGAGTGCATTGCTTCTTCCATGGAAAGGGTGGTGGCTGTTATGGAGAGACAGGCCCAGGAGACCACATACTGGATGCCTGGCACCAGTATGACACTGCAGACTGTAGGCTTT
Organism: Isurus oxyrinchus; assembly: GCA_026770705.1. Classification (NCBI taxonomy): domain Eukaryota; kingdom Metazoa; phylum Chordata; class Chondrichthyes; order Lamniformes; family Lamnidae; genus Isurus; species Isurus oxyrinchus. The sequence goes on along the minus strand of JANJGN010000004.1, from coordinate 81,226,487 downwards.
GGGGGTTTGAGGTATGTAATCCTTTTCTTCAAAGTGTCTAAGTTCCAAGTGCTTAATTTCTTCTCAATTGTGCCTGACCTACCAAGATACAAATAAGTAGCTTTTATGAATCAAGTAGAATATATCAAGTAAGAAATACATATACTTAACAAAATCAGTGAAGACACATGGAAGGTTCTTAACCCTCAAGGCCTGAGGATTCCCTGAGTGCTGCCAGCACATGATGCCTTTCTTCTTCTGTCTCGGAAGGGATGTTACATTGAACCATGGTTCAGGAAAATTATACCAGAGAAGCCATGGTTAAACAGTGTCAATGAAGCCTCTTGAGTTTCTACATTTTATCCATAACTTTGACTGTCCCTCTTCCTTATTTGGAAATAGTCCAAATTAACCTTTCTCATTGGCTTCGGGTGAGGGTTATTTGGTGTTACCCCACATCTATAACTAGACTCATGTAGACTGAAGACAAATGTCCATGCCTTGTTCCCTGGGACCCCAGAGGTACATTTGATTGTGAACAAAAGGCACATCTTTGTAGATACAGAGCAATTGCACAAACAATGCAACATCATCTTATCAATAATACAACCCATTGCATACAGTCACAGAATTACAGAATCACACAGTGCAGAAGAGGCCCTATGGCCCACCAAGTCTGTATCGACACATGAGAAACACCTGACCTACCTACCTAATCCCATTTACCAGCACTTGGCTCATAGCCTTGAATGTTATGACATGCCAAATGCTCACCTAGGTACTTTTTAAAGGCTGTGAGGCAACCCGCCTCCACCACCTTCCCAGGCAGCGCATGCAGACCGTCACCACCCTCTGGGTAAAAAGGTTTTTCCTCATATCCCCCCTAAACCTCCTGCCCCTCACCTTGAACTTGTGTCCCCTCGTGGCTGACCCTTCAACAAAGGGGATCAGCTGCTCCCTATCTACTCTGTCCATGCCCCTTATAATGTTGTACACCTCAATCAGGTCGCCCCTCAGTCTTCTCTGCTCCAACGAAAACAACCCAAGTCTATCCAACCTCAGTTCATAACTTAAATGTTTCATCCCAGGCAACATCCCGGTGAATCTCCTCTGCACCCCTTCCAGTGCAATCACATCCTTGCTATAATGTGATGACCAGAAATGCACACAGTACTCCAGCTGTGGCCTCACCAAGGTTCTATACAACTCCAACATGACTTCCCTACTTTTGTAATCTATGCCTTGACTGATAAAGGCAAGTGTCCCATATGCCTTTTTCACTACCCCACTAACATGCCCCTCTGTCTTCAGAGATCTATGGACACACACATGCCAAGGTCCCTTTGTTCCTCAAAACTTTCTAGTATCATGCCATTCATTGAATACTTCCTTGTCAAGTTACTCCTTCCAAAGTGTATCACCTCACACTTTTCAGGGTTAAATTCCATCTGCCTCTTATCTGCCCATTTGACCATCCCGACGATATCTTCCTGTCGCCCGAGTCACTCAACCTCACTGTTAACCACCTGGCCAATCTTAGTCATCCATAAACTTATTAACACTACCTCCCACATAGTTATCTATGTTGTTTATATAAATGATGAATAATAAGGGACCCAGCACAGATCCCTGTGGTACGCCACTAGACACTGGCTTCCAGTCACTAAAGCATCCTTCTGTCATCACCCTCTGTCTCCTACAACTAAGCCAATTTTGAATCCAGCTTATCAAATTACCCTGTATCCCATGTGCATTTGCCTTCTTTATAAGTCTCCCATCAACGTATTCCTCAAGTCCCATGGATACCAAGGCAATTAAGACTAACAATTCCTACCATAATGTCAGGAAAGAAATGCCTTTCTTTAAAAATATAGCCATTTCATCCTACAGATATGGTTAATCCATTAAGGCAATTAATAAATCAAAACCTAATAAAGCACATAGCTCTGGTTTAAGGAGAAGGTGCCATACTAATTTCAAGCTGCTGAGTTAAAACCTTTTGTCTATTTCTTCAAAGCTGACAAAGAAGCCATCAATTACAGTGTAATTAAAACAAATATAATTCCTTGAACCAAGACTTTTCAGTACTGTCATCAACACCAGTTCCTTATCAATAGCTGCCATCCTGTTCCCATCCTGCCTTAACTGTTAATTGTCCCACTAGCAGACATGCAAACTGAACTACATAAAAGGTGGTGGAGTTAAAATCCATAAATGTTACTTCAAACCATCACAGAGCTCTAGAAATTATCAAAATCCTACAAGACCATTAGTGGCATCATGAGTTCCCTGCAGCAGTGGGCCAATAAAAGGTTGTCAGTGCTCCTGGACACCACTCCAGATGCACCTCAGTTTAGTAGTGTTATAAAATTCAACTTGGAGTTGAGGGTGGGCACCGGGAACTTCAAAGCCTGTCAGACCTTGACGTTGCCATGCATTTGAAGATTGGGAAGGGCTGCACATGCGCAGTTCAGCATTTTGATTTCTTTGGGCCGAGGATGGGCTCAGTGCACCTTTGCAAAACGAAAAATGGTGCAAAAACCCAAGTCATGCGATTGGAAGTGCAGAATCATTGAAGTCAAATGTCTCAGGCAGAGGACAGGGAGAGGTCCCAAAAGAAGAGTCCCAGGGAGGGGTCAAGGACAGGAAGTGGTCCCAGTAAATTAAAAAGCAGGAAAAGGGCTGCATTTCTCAAAATTTAAGTGAAGAGGGCTCAGGAGAAACTCTGAAGATCCAAGAAGGCTGACTCTGTGCTGCAGGTTGTTGGGGTGAAGGTACCCCATGGGGCAGGGATGTTCTGCTCAGTGTGGCCAAAGAACTGAAGTTCAATTGTGAATTGGTGCTTGAGTGCATACTCAGGAATCTGGGGAACAGAATTTTGAGAGTTGAGATTGTAACCCTGCGAGGTGGCCATCATTGATGCCATCGAAGTTGGAGTGGTGCTGGGACAGGACTTCCAGTTTAGATCTTTGAAAGTGAAGATGGGAACCTTGTGAGAGTGGCAGAGTTTCAGTGAAATTGGTTGACTTACAGTGTTATTGGTACCTGGGTGGGTTGTTGAGAAATCCATTGACTTTGTCTTGGTGGACATTGCTATTTAGCATGCTGTGTGGTATTTTTGACCATAGCTTGCCTGTTAATTTGCATGTACCTTATATTAACGCTGAATATTAGAGTATCATACAGATGTGGAATATAGGGTATGTAACATCTGTATTCAAAAAGGGAGGGACACAGAAAGCAGGAAATTACGGGCCAGTTAGCTTAAGATCTGTCATAGGAAAAACTTTAGAAGCTATTATTAAAATGCATAACATCTCAGGCTCTCGGAAAAATTCAGGGCAATCAGGCAGAGTTGACATAGTTTTGTGAAAGGGAAATTATGTTTAACCAATTTATTGGAGCTCTTTTAAGAAGTAATGTGAGCTGTAGATAAAGGGGAATCAGTGGATATATTGTACTTAGAGTTCCAGAAGACATTTGATAAAGTGCCACATCAATGTTTACTGTGAAAAATAAAAGCTCAAGGTGTAGGAGGTAACACATTGGCATGGATAGAAGATTGGCTAGCTATCAGGAAACAGAGGGTAGGCATAAATATGTCTTTTTCAGGTTGGCAAGATGTAATGAGTGGTGTGCCACAGGGATCAGTGCTGGGGCCTCAACGTTTTACAATTTATATAAATAACTTTGGTGAAGGGACCAAAGGCATGGCTGTAAAATTGCTGATGACACACAGATGTGAAGAGGACAAAGCAGGCTACAAAAGGATTAAGAAAGATCTGGCAAAATGAAGTGTTAGGTGGGAAAATATGAACTTGTCCACTTTGACAGGAAGAATAAAAAATAAGCATATTATCTAAATGGTGAGAGATTGCGGAGCTCCGAGATGCAAAGATATTTAGGTGCTGAATTGTAAAAGACTAGAATAACTGGTACAGCAGGCAATTAGGAAAACTAATAGAGTGTTATCATTTATTCTGAGGGGAATTGAATATAAATGCCTGGAGATTATGCTTCAGGTGTTCAGGGCATTGGTGAGACCACATCTGGAGTACTTGTGTATTGTATTAGTCTCCTTATTAAAGGAAAGATGCAGATGCATTGGAAGCAGTTCAGAAAAGATTTACCAGACTGATACCTGGAATGGAGCCTACTGAGGAAACGTTGGACAGGCTTGGATCCACTTGAGTTAAGAAGCATAAGAGGCGACTTGATTGAAACATATAAGATCTGATGAGCTTTTGACAGGGTGTTTGTGGAAAGGATCTTTCCTCTTGTGGGAGAATCTAGAACTAGGGACCACTGTTTAAAAATAATGGCTTTCTCATTTAAGACAGAGATGAGGAGAATTTATTTCTCCTAGAGGGTTGTGAGTCTTTAAAACTCTCTGCCACAAAAGGTGGTGGAAGCAGAGCCTTTGAATATTTTTAAGCAGATTTAGACAGATTCTTGATAAGCAGGGGGGTAAAAGGTTATCAGGGCTGGGTGGGAATGCGCAGTTCAGGTTACAGTCAGATCAGCCATGATCTTATTGAATGGAGGAGCAGGCTTGAAGAGCTGTTTGGCCTACTCCTGTTCCTAACTCACATGTAAAAAGTTTTATCTCGCTGACCTTCTATAGTAAAGTTTATTTTCATTTGTTCAAAACCTATGGAATCTTGTAACAAAAACAGAATTACCTGGAAAACCTCAGCAGGTCTGGCAGCATCGGCGGAGAAGGAAAGAGTTGATGTTTCAAGTCCTCATGACCCTTCAGCAGAACTGGGTGAATCCAAGGAGAGGGGTGAAATATAAGCTGGTTTAAGGTGGGGGTGGGGGGGGCGTGGGGGTTGAGTGGGGGGAGAGAAGTGGAGTGGTAGAGACAAGCAAGCTGTGATAGGAGCAGATAATCAAAAGATGTCACAGACAAAAGAACAAAAGAACACAGAGGTGTTGAAGTCGGTGATATTATCTAAACGAATGTGCTAATTAAGAATGGATGGTAGGGCACTCAAGGTATAGCTCTAGTGGGGGTGGGGGGGCATAAAAGATTTAAATGGAAATAGGTGAGAAAAGAAAAATCTATATAAATTATTGGAAAAAACAAAAGGAAGGGGGAAGAAACAGAAAGTGGGTGGGGATGGAGGAAGGGGTTCAAGATCTAAAGTTGTTCAATTCAATATTCAGTTCGGAAGGCTGTAATGTGCCTAGTCGGAAGATGAGGTACTGTTCCTCCACTTTGCGTTGGGCTTTACTGGAACAATGCAGCAGGCCAAGGACAACATGTGGGCAAGAGAGCAGGGTGGAGTGTTAAAATGGCAAGCGACAGGGAGGTTTGGGTCATTCTTGCGGACAGAGCGCAGGTGTTCTGCAAAGCAGTCGCCCAGTTTACGTTTGGTCTCTCCAATGTAGAGGAGACCTCATTGGGTGCAACAAATACAGTAGACTAAGTTGGGGGAAATGCAAGTGAAATGCTGTTTCATTTGAAAGGAGTGTTTGGGCCCTTGGACGGTGAGGAGAGAGGAAGTGAAGGGGCAGGTGTTGCATCTTTTGTGTGGGCATCGGGAGGTGCCATAGGTGGGGGTTGAGGAGTAGGGGGTGATGGAGGAGTGGACCAGGGTGTTCCGGAGGGAACGATCCCTACGGAATGCCGCCGGGGAGGGTGAAGGGAAGATGTGTTTAGTGGTGGCATCATGCTGGAATTGGCAGAAACGGCGGAGGATGATCCTTTGAATGCGGAGACTCGTAGGGTGACAAGGGGGACCCTATCATGTTTCTGGGAAGGAGGAGAAGGTGTGAGGGTGGATGCGTGGGAGATGGGCCAGACACGGTTGAGGGCCCTGTCAACAACCGTGGGTGGAAAACCTCGGTTCAGGAAGAAGGAGGACATGTCAGAGGAACTGTTTTTGAAAGTAGCATCATCAGAACAGATGCGACGGAGGTGAAGGAACTGAGAGTATGGGATGGTGTCCTTACTGGAAGCGGGGTATGAGGAGCTGTAGTCGAGGTAGCTGTGGGATTCGGTTGGCTTGTAATGGATATTGGTTGACAGTCTATCACCAGAGATTGAGACAGAGAGGTCAAGGAAGGGAAGGGAAGTGTCAGAGATGGACCAGGTGAAAATGTAGGAGGGGTGGAGATTGGAAGCAAAATTAATAAATTTGTCCAAGTCCCGACGAGAGCATGAAGCAACACCGAAGTAATCATCGATATACCGGAGAAAGAGTAGTGGAAGGGGGCCGGAGTAGGACTGGAATAAAGAATGTTCCACATACCCCATAAAGAGACAGGCATAGCTGGGGCCCATGCAGGTGCCCAAAGCCACACCTTTTATTTGGAGAAAGTGAGAGGAGTTGAAGGAGAAATTGTTCAGTGTGAGAACAAGTTCAGCCAGATGGAGGAGTGTAGTGGTGGATGGGGATTGTTTGGGCCTCTGTTCGAGGAAGAAGCTAAGGGCCCTCAGACCATCCTGGTGGGGGATGGAGGTGTAGAGGGATTGGACGTCCATGGTGAAGAGGACGCAGTTGGGGCCAGGGAACTGGAAATTGTTGATGTGACATAAGGTGTCAGAGGAATCACGGATGTAGGTGGGAAGGGACTGGACAAGGGGAGAGAGAAGGGAGTCAAGATAACGAGAAATGAGTTCTGTGGGGCAGGAGCAAGCTGACACGATCAGTCTACTGGGACAGTTCTGTTTGTGGATTTTGGGTACGAGGTAGAAGCAGGCCGTCCGAGGTTGGGCCACTATCAGGTTGGAAGCTGTGGGAGGAAGATCTCCAGAGGAGATGAGGTCAGTGACAGTCCTGGAAACAATGACTTGATGTTCAGTGGTGGGGTCATGGTTCAGGGAGAGGTAGGAGGAAGTGTCTGCGAGTTGACACTCAGCCTCCGCGAGGTAGAAGTCAGTGTGCCAGACAACAACAGCACCACCCTTGTCAGCCGGTTTGATGACAATGTTGGGGTTGGACCTGAGAGAACGGAGTGCAGTAAGTTCAGAGAGAGACAGATTCGAATGGGTGAGAGGAGCAGAGAAATTGAGACGACTAATGTCGCGCTGACAGTTCTCAATGAAAAGATCAAGAGAAGGTAAGAATCCAGATGGAAGGGTCCAGGTGGAGGGAGAATATTGGAGATGGGTAAAAGGATCCGTTGAAAGGGGAGAGGACTCCTGCCCAAAGGAGTGAGCCCGGAGACGAAGACGGCGGAAGAAGAGCTCACCATTGTGCCGAGCCCGAATTTCATTGAGATGAAGACGTAAGGGTATGGAACTTAAGTTCTTTGCTGAGCACTGAGTGTGATGCTGCCAGACCTGCTCAGTTTTTCCAGGTAATTCTGTTTTTGTTTTGGATTTCCAGCATCCGCCGTTTTTTGTTTTTATCTCTATGGAATTTTGTGGCTTTTTCTTTCTAAGTTTCTTGAATCTCAAACATTGTCTAAACAACATGTTATTGGTCCCTAATTGGATTTTACCAAAAACTCGGGGTCTGGTCAAGGATCATAACATAAATTGGGGGCTTGTCTAATATCTCGAATCCATAGTCAAATACGAGTGCTGGCAATTGCTGGTACTTGCTAACGTTGATAAGATTTCCATGGTGAATTTTGCTGTTCTGATTGAAAGGTGGAATGGCTTGTCAATTGCTACAACTTTTCTGAAAAGGGAAGATTTATCCCTGAGTGATTTGCACCAATTAACCAAGGCTGGGTTAAGCGCATTAGCAGAAGAGTTAGTGATGGTGTTAAAAGCCATGACCAAGAAAGCAGACCTAATTGAGGCAATAGCACAGCATCTGTTAATCCAGATAGTAATTCAGTGGAACAAAAACAAAAATCGCTGAAAAATCTTAGCCCGTCTGACAACATCAGTGGAGAGAAGACTGAGTTAACATTTTGAGTCCGTACGACTCTTCATCAGAGCAGAACAGTAATTCAGTGGAGTTGGCCAGAATTCAGTTGTAAATGGAACAGCTTGAAGTAGAAAAAAAATGAAAAAAACTTGAACTTGAAAAAGAAATGAAAAAGCTTGCAATAGAAAAAGAGGAAAAAGAACAAAAGAAATCGCCATGTGAAAACTTGAGCTTGAACTCTAAAGACAGAAAGAAATCAGACAGCTTGAATGGGCTAAAGAAAAGCTTAGGTTAGGGGTGAAAGAGGATTTAGTAGTTCGGATGAGGAATCAAGTCCCACACCAAGCTTTGATATAACAGAGTTTTCGCCTATTGACTAAATTCACTGAAGACAGAGTTGCAAAATATTTGCTCTCATTTAGAAGGATGGCTACAAAACTAAAGTGGTCAAAGAATACATGGGCTCTCATTTTGCAAGTCTATGGGTATGTATTCTAGCCTTTTGGAAGAACAAGCCTCAGATCCTGAGGTTGTTAAAGCTGTGGTAATGAATGCTTATGAGATTGTCTTTGAAGCATATCAGTTGAAATTTCAGACTTTAAAGACCAAATGAAATATTTGAAGAATTTCCCAGGAGAAAGAAATGTTTGATAGGTGGTTTTGACCACTGAAATAAGAAAAAAATCTTCTGAGAATGTGTGGGAGCTGATAATATTGGAAGATTATTGAAACAGCATCCCAATAGCTCACATGTCACACACGGAAAACCACAAGAATTCTAAGGTACGGGAAGCAGCAATTCTGACAGATGGGTATAGTATATCACATAGGCAGCGAGGGGGCGATAAATCTACATTTGTAAAGGGAAGCTGGAGGAATAGGAAAGAATCTAGCTTTAGGAACAAGGCAGAAACTGTTTCAGTCAATAGAATTGATAATGCAGAAGATAAAAGTGATGTAAATAAATCAGTATGCTTTTATTGCCATAAGACAGAACATATCGTTGGAAGCTGAATAGTAAACCGGTGGCAGCGATAGTCTTCAGAAAAGATGGCACCAGTAAAGGGAGTGGATGTTAAAACAATGGCAGTGACGCAAGAAACAGGAAGAGGGCTCAGGAGAAAACCTGAAGACCCAAGAAGACAGCAGAAGGTTGGTGATTCTATGCTGCCGGCTATTGCGGTGAAGATACCCCTTTGGAACAGTGGTGTTCTGCTTGATGTTGCCGAAGAACTAAAGTTATGCTTGTGAGTTTGTGCTTGATTGCATACTCGAGAATACAGAGGAACAGAATCTCGGTAGCCGAGATTGAAACCCGACACATTGGGTTTTTGTTGATGCCATCTGAGTTGGAGTGACATTTGGATGGAATTCCCAGGTTAGATCTTTGAAGGTGAAGACGGGAATCCGTCATGAAGGAGAGACAGTTTCAGTGTGATTGGTTGAGACACATGGACGCCGTCTTTGTTGCAATTGCTTTTTAGTGGGTAGTGTGGAGTGTTTGACCAGTTTGCCTGCTAATTCACATGTACCTCATGTTAACCCTGAAAGTTAGAGTATAAGATACATATTGGGCAGAATTTTTCTGTTGGCGAGCTGGGGGGTGGGGCCCGCCCGCCAATGCGAAAATGACATGGGGGGGAACCTCCGCGTCATCCCGCCCCATTTAAATCTTCAGGAAGGTGGGGGCAGAGTGAGATCAGCTGTCCACCCGCCGACCTGTCAATGACCAATTGAGACTAATGACAAGGTAATTAAAACAATTAAAGGCCCTGCCCGTCCAACCTTAAGGTTAGCGGGCAGGCCAGGAGCCCTGGCGGGCTTCTGAAAAAATATGAAACCTCATCCACCGGCGGGATGAGGTTTCATGTCGGTTTTAAAAATCTTTAATAAAGTTTCTGTGATATTTATTAACATGTCCCATCTCGTGTGACATTGTCACATGAGAGGGACATGTTTATAATTTTTTTATTTTTCTATTTCTTAACTTTCAAAAACTGTTAGCCCTCTCCCTGAGGCAGCACTTAGTGTCAGGGAGATGTGCGCTCTTTAATGTGCGTGCACGAAAGAGCGCACTCTGGCCTGCACAGGGAGCGCATAGCACTTTCTGTCGGGTGGTCCGCTGGACGGGTCTTAATTGGCCCACCTGCTTAAAATGAGTCTCGTTTCAGCGACAGTGATCGGCTGCCCGCCTGCTGCCGAGCTGGTGGGGCCCACCCACCCAGCAAGGGCAAACTTCTGCCCATTGTTTTATTTTTCTGTCCTTAGTAAAGTTTATTTTTGTTTGTTCGAAGCCCATGTAATCTTGCAGCTTTATTCTCCCAGTAAGTGAAATGCGGACATCTTTGTGTTGGCCAAGAAAGAGAATTGTGTGTTCTTAGATGCAACTAAAAAGTGCTATCCATGGAAAATGGCTTTTGATTTTGTTATGACCAAGTGAGAAGAGGTGAACTGTTTGCCCTCTATTCAACCTCCTCAGTTGGTCGTAACAAAGGATTAAGTTTTTTTTTCAGAAGGATGCCTTTTACAAATCAAAATGTATTTAACTATTTATGCTGTGAATTCTCCAGCACTCTTGTACAGTGCATTTGTCACCTGCCTGATGCGGTGCTGAGTGGGCACTTGGGGAGATGCCGCATATGTCACCTGTGGGACCCATGGAAGGAACCGGCCACATATAAGTTCAGAGCTTTAGTGACCTTCAATGTACCTTCAATGCCTTCAGGTACCCACTGAATCCCTGTGGGCGAATGTCACCCTGCATTAGGTCGCAGTTCTGTGTTGGTCTTCCCTGGAGAGGCCTAGTCTCTTCAGACACCATTGCTCTGACATTTGTAGGTACATTGCTATCCTGATCCTGTAAACTTTGGTTGTATCTGCAAGGCTGTCTTGTTATCTGCCCTCCTGTTGCTACTGCTGAGCTGCCTGCATGCTTTGTGCAGTATGGTGTTCCTGTCCAGCGCTGATCCTCTCCAGTGCTCAAGGATAAAGGAGCACAGAGCGAATAATCCCCATTGTGCAACCCACCCTCTCGCTTTCTTTCAAGGCAGCCTTGAGTGCCCCCCTTATTACTGTGCTCTGCACTGCCCCTTTAATTTTTGGAACCAACATTTTAGGTTTCCTTACTTCCTACCTCAGGCTCCACACTGCAGAGTGTAGTTTCAGTTTGAGAAAACAGAAAAAAAATTCTCCAAAAACAGTACTCCATCTCCTGCAAATCAAAAGAGCTCACACAGTGATCAGATAAGTTGTTTTTAAGTTGCCAGCATACAATGGATAGCTGACTTGTGTTGTGTTTGAAAAGGACGCAGAGAGCAGGAGAGACTTCAGTTTGGATACCTTGCTGTGGGACAGAGCAGAGCACACCTGTGGGAGACAGTTGGGAGTTGAGCGCGCTGTTTCACTGTTTCAGCTACCGGGAAGCTGCAGGCTGGGAAAAAGCAACTGTGATATCACAGGAAGCTAGTGAGTTGATTGGCCGGTAAGTGCTCAGTCTAAGGGACAGTGTGAGGGTAAGAATTGAATTTAACTTCCACCAGCTGCCATGGTGGGATTTAAACCCATGTCCCAGAGAATTATCCTGGGTCCCTGGATTACTAGTCCAATGAGATTGCTATTATGCCACCATTTCCTTCTTGCTCACACCCTCGACCTCTGCCAACCACATTTTCGAGAAGGTACTGATGCATGGCTTTCCAAGCAATTCTTTGAGCCTGCCCACCATCTTGCCCACTCCAGTGAGCTCTACAAAAACCTTACTACCTTTACTGAGGGACTCAATCCTGATCAGTTAATGTCAGGAATTATTTACCATCTTTTCTACATAAGCAAAGTGACCCAGTTCTAACAGAGACTTTAAAATAAATTGGTGGTATGCTTTTAAGTTACTGTAAATTACTGCTCCATAATCTTTAATCAGTACTGCACAGTGAACAAATAGCCCTGTAAGAAAACCATTTATCGGAAACTGCATAAATGGGGCCCGAGCCATTTTCTCACCATGCAAGCTTGATGCTGAAATAGGGCACATCAAAGCCATCTTGCAGAAAAATGGCTACCCTCATCAGATCAGTGCGTAATATACAGCGAAGAAACTTACGAATGAGTCTAAGGCCACCACTTCCAGTCCTGAAAAGTGCCCAGTTTACCTCCAAAATTTGAGCAACAGGTGAAGTTAGCCATTGAATGCTGTTACAATGAAGTAGCAACACTCCACTAATATGGTGCTACCATCAAGCCAAAAAAATGTTCAGCCTATCACACAAATTAACAATGCAGTGTATGAGTTTCAGTGCTGGTGTGATGCCAGGTATATAGGCAAAGTCCCAACAATTGGCAGGTCGCACTAAACAGCACATCCCTTCCACTGTTCACAACAGACAAAGTACTGACTGTAGCCATTCTTGCAAAACTTAAAACCTAGTGCCTAACATCAGATGGGATTCTGCGACTGGACAAACCTGATAAACAAGCTTGATTATGCTAAGAATTATACCAATAACCAATTTAAGATTTGAAAATAAAGAAAACTGCGGATGCTGGAAATCTAAAACAAAAACAGAATTACCTGGAAAAACTCAGTAGGTCTGGCAGCATCGGCAGAGAAGAAAAGAGTTGACGTTTCGAGTCCTCATGACCCTTCGACAGAACTTGATTTCGAGTCCAGGAAAGAGTTGAAATATAAGCTGGTTTAAGGTGTGGGGGGGGGGGGGGGGGGGAAGGAGAGAGAGAGAGAGACAGAGGTGCTTGTGTAGACAAACAAGCAGTGATAGAAGCAGATCATCAAAAGATGTCAGTAACAATGGTGCAAAAGAACACATAGGTGTTAAAGTTAAAGTTGGTGATATTATCTAAACGAATGTGCTAATTAAGAATGGATGGTAGGGCACTCAAGGTACAGCTCTAGTGGGGGTGGGGGGAGCATAAAGGATTTTAAAATATTTAAAAATAATGGAAATAGGTGGGAAAAGAAGAATCTATAAAATTTATAGGGAAAAAAAAGGGGGAAAAAAAGGGGGAAACAGAAAGGGGGTGGGGATGGGGGAGGGAGCTCACGACCTAAAGTTATTGAATTCAATATTCAGACCGGAAGGCTGTAAGGTGCCTAGTCGGAAGATGAGGTGTTGTTCCTCCAGTTTGCGTTGGGCTTCACTGGAACAATGCAGTAAGCCAAGGACAGACATGTGGGCAAGAGAGCAGGGTGGAGTGTTAAAATGGCAAGCCACAGGGAGGTTTGGGTCATTCTTGCGGACAGACCGCAGGTGTTCTGCAAAGCGGTCGCCCAGTTTACGTTTGGTCTCTCCAATGTAGAGGAGACCACATTGGGAGCAACGAATGCAGTAGACTAAGTTGGGGGAAATGCAAGTGAAATGCTGCTTCACTTGAAAGGAATGTTTGGGCCCTTGGACGGTGAGGAGAGAGGAAGTGAAGGGGCAGGTGTTACATCTTTTTGCGTGGGCATGGGGTGGTGCCATAGGAGGGGGTTGAGGAGTAGGGGGTGATGGAGGAGTGGACCAGGGTGTCCCGGAGGGGAGCGATCCCTACGGAATGCCGATAAGGGGGGGTGAAGGGAAGATGTGTTTGGTGGTGGCATCATGCTGGAGTTGGCGGAAATGCGGAGGATGATCCTTTGAATGCGGAGGCTGGTGGGGTGATAAGTGAGGACAAGGGGGACCCTATCATGTTTCTGGGAGGGAGGAGAAGGCGTGAGGGCGGATGCGCGGGAGATGGGCCGGACACGGTTGAGGGCCCTGTCAATGACCGTGGGTGGAAAACCTCGGTTAAGGAAGAAGGAGGACATGTCAGAGGAACCGTTTTTGAAGGTAGCATCATCGGAACAGATGCGACGAAGGCGAAGGAATCGTATTATCGTTTAGATAATATCACCAACTTTAACTTTAACACCTATGTGTTCTTTTGCACCATTGTTACTGACATCTTTTGATGATCTGCTTCTATCACTGCTTGTTTGTCTACACAAGCACCTCTGTCTCTCTCTCTCTCTCCTTCCCCCCCCCCCCCCCCCCCCCCCCCCCCACACACCTTAAACCAGCTTATATTTCAACTCTTTCCTGGACTCGAAATCAAGTTCTGTCGAAGGGTCATGAGGACTCGAAACGTCAACTCTTTTCTTCTCTGCCGATGCTGCCAGACCTACTGAGTTTTTCCAGGTAATTCTGTTTTTGTTACCAATTTAAGATTGTCAGTAGGGCTCGCAGTTTGGCTCACTTACACATGCTAGAAGTCACATATATTCACACACAGGGCCCTGTCCTTGGTAGACAAAGGAACATGTCCACACATTGTGCAATTTTCAAGTAAATAAAAGCTTAGGGAACAGTTATTTCCTGGTTCATTCCCCAAGGCAATGCCTTGACAGGAGTCCACCTGTCTGCTTTCAATTTGAACAAAGTTTTAACTGTTTCATGCTGCATTCTCCATAGCAATACTCCACTAATCATAGTCAATTTGCTAACCAACCAGCACTCTTTTCTCATGCAGTATAAATAGTTGATTCCCGTTATTGTTGGTAATTTCTTGCGAGTTATCCTGATGATTGCAAGAAGCATGCCTCTTTTTTTCAGCAATAATCTTATATATCATACCCACTGATGCCACTGTGTTGGTAGTGGAGGAATTGAATGTTTAAGTTGGTGAATGGTGTGCCAATTTAGTGGATTGTTTTTAAAAAAATATATATAACCTTTCATGGGATGTGAGCGAGGCTTGCATTTATGCCCATTCCTAATTACCCTTGAGAAGGTGTTGATGAGCCACCTTCTTGAACTGCTGCTGTCCATGTAGTGTAGGATACTCCCACGGTGCTGTTAGGAAATGAGTTCCAGGATTTTGACCCAGACACAGTAGAGGAACAATGCGATAGCACCAAATCAAAATGATGTGTGGTGTGAGTAGAGTGTATCCTGGATGTGTTCGAGCTTCTCAAGTGTTGTTGGAGACACACTCATCCAGGGAAGTGGAGAGAATTCCCATCACATTCCTGACTTGTGCCTTGGAGATGATAAACAGGCTTTGGTGAGTCAGAAGGTGAGTTACTCACCTCAGAATTCCAGTCTCTGACCTGCATATGTGGCTACAGTTTTTACATGGCTGCTTCATTTTCTGGTCAGGTAACCCCAGGATGTTGATGTTATAGACCAAATCTGATTAACTGCCAGAGATGTTGACCGTTAATGGTTTATAATATTAGCATCTAAAAAGAGAACAGGCAAGTTAATTTGTGATATACATCCTTAACCTGAACAAGGTCTAAAGAAGGTATTATACCTGCCAACTCACTTAGAATGATAATGTTTAATTCTGATGAAAGGTCACCTGACCTGAAACAGTATTTTCCATTCTGGACTGTAAGTTGGGTGACAACCGTGGAAGTGAGAGTAACTTCCACTCTGAGGTGGGATGATCTTGAACAGCAAGATCTTATGCTGTTCAGCTCATTACATAAGCATGCACAAGGAGCTTGTGAATCTCAGGGGTGGACAGAAAGTCACTGCCCCTGGGGTCGAAGGTCCTAAAGCCATATTTAAAGAGCATCCAGGGAGCCATTTACTCACTGCAAGCCAGGAGTTAAGGATTCTGTATCCATCAGAATGTCACAGAGCAGACAATGTGTGGCCCCAGCGATGCCTCCCTGCAGATTCTCCTCTAGGCTATCTAGGAAACGTGGGGAATCCTGTTTCCCCAAGGATGGAAGCAGGAAGCTCCCTTGTTTGACCATGGTGGCCTGGACAGAAGTCACAGAGGAGGTTAGCACCCACAGGCTAACAGCCCAGCTGTGCAGAAAAAGGATGAACAATCTGATGCACTCTGCCAGTGTAAGTGGCATAGTCTACTCAATGCAAAGTGACACTCATAAGGACCTCAAGCAGTTTAAGTGTGCAATTGCAGAGGACAGACAGGAGTGTGGGTTGCAGCACTCACCAACAGATGGGACGTGTGCACTAAATTTGTGGCAGGTGCAGCAAGCAGTTAAGGTGGCAAATGGTATGTTGGCATTCATTGCGAGAGGACTTGAGTGCAGGAGTAAGGATGTCTTACTGAGGCTGTAGAGGGCCTTGTGAGACCACACCTGGAGTATTGTGCACAGTTTTGGTCTCCTTACCTAAGAAAGGACATACTTGCCATAGAAGGACTGCAGCGAAGGTTCACTAGGCCGATTCGTGGGATGGCAGGACTGTCATATGAGGAGATTGGGCCAACTAGGCCTGTATTCACTGGAGTTTAGAAGAATGAGAGGATATCTCATTGAAATGTATAAAATTCTGACAGGGCTGGACAGACTGGATGCAGAGATGATGTTTCCTCTGGCTGGGTGGTCTAGAACCAGGAGACACAGTCTCATGATACAGGGTAGGCCATTTAGGACTGAGATGAGGAGAAGCTTCTTCATTCAGAGGCTGGTGGCCCTGTGGAATTCTCTACCACAGGAGGCTGTGGACTCCAAGTCACTGAATATATTTAAGGAGGAAATAAATTTCTGGACTCTCAAGGCATCAAGGGATATGGAGAGAGAGCAGGAGTAAGGCGTTAAGATAAAGGATCAGTCATGATCATATTGAATGGCAGAGCAGGCTTGAAGGGCTGAATGTTCTACTCCTGTTCCTATTTTCTATGTTTCTACTATGTTCTACCATGCTGTTAATGTTGTATCAGTTACATAGATAAGAACATATGAATTGGGGGCACCTTAGCCTGCTCCGCCATTCAATAAAATCATGGTTGATCTGAATGTAACATCAACCCCACCTTCCTGCCTACCCCCAATAACCTTTCACCACCTTGTTAATCAAGAATCTATCTCGCTTTGCCATAAAAATATTCAAAGA